>PVJC01023429.1:0-26394 GCA_004026665.1 Murina feae | reverse complement strand
CCCCCCCCCCCAATGTTCCTGTCCTTGTTGCTGTAATTTGACAGTCTGTTTGATGCTGCTCTGCCTCTGTATCCATTTTTGTTCACCAGTTTATAATGGTTATTATTATCCATAAATGAGTGAGGACATGTGGTATTTTTCTTTCATTGATTGGCTTATTTCACTTAGTATTATGTTCTTCAGCTCCATCCATACGCCTGCAAATGCTAAGAACTCCTTCCTTTTTACAGCAGCATAGTATTCCATTGTGTAGATGTACCACAGTTTTCTAATCCATTCATCTGCTGATGGGCACTTAGGCTGTTTCCAAATTTTAGCTATGTTCATAGCAGCACAATTTACCATAACTGCTTTTCTCTTGCTGCTTTTAAGATTCTCTCATTATCATTAACCCTTGGCATTTTAATTATAGTATATCTTGGGTCTCTTTGGGACTATCTGTGCTTCCTGGAATTGAAAGTCAATTTCTTTCATCAGCTAGAAGTTTTCTGTCACTATTTCTTCAAACAGGTTTTCAGTATCTTGCTGTTTCTCTTTTCCTTCTGGCACTGCCACAATGCGAATGTTGGTATAGTTGAAGTTGTCCCAGAAACTCCTTACTCTATCTTCATATTTTTGAATTCTTTTTGCTTTTCCAGTTGGGTGTTTTTTACTTCTTCATATTCCAAATTGTTTTGGTTCTCAGAATCCTCTATTGTTGAATCCCTGTAAATTATTCTTTATTTCAGTTAGTATATGCTTAATTTATGATTGGTCCTTATTCATGTCTTTGAAATTCTCACTAAGATCCTTGAAAGTCTCACTAAGTCCCTTGAACTCTGTATCCAGTAGTTTTTGTGCTTCCATTTCTTTATTTGTGACATGTTTCTTTCTCTCCACATTTTGTCTGCTTCCCTGTGTTTGTTTCTATATATTAGCTAGAGCTGCTATGTCTCCTGGAATTAGTGGAATGGTCTTGTGTATTAGGTGTCTTGTAGGGCCCAGTGGCTCAGCCTCCCCAGTCACCTGAGCTGGGCATTCTAGGTGTGCCCTTGTGTGAGCTGTGTGTACAGTAGTTGAGGCTTGATTGCTGTTGGCAGTCACTGAGAGGAATTGACCTCCAGACCAATTGGCTGTGAGGACCAGCTACGACTATAGCGGGGAAGCAGCTATGTAGGTGACACCCCTATGGAGCAGGTCTTGCTTCAGTGGTGCTCACTAAGTCTGCCCCTTGAGTGTGTCACTTGTGGGATGTGTAGAATTATTATCTGATATGGTCTGAATCTGTCTATCAGGTGCAAAGTCAGCCACTGCCTGAGGCCACCCGACAGCATCTACAAAGATGTCTGCAGTTGCTACTTGCATTGGGCATGTAAGTGCCCAGGTAAGGCCCACGTGTGAAGCAAGGCAGATTGGTGCTGGTGCCTGGCCTTGGGCCTTTTATTGATAGGTTTGGGGTATGTGACACCAGCTGCTGCCTATTTGAGAAATTTTTATAAAGTTTGAAGGCTGAGCCAGGCCAGGCCATTCTTATGGAAAAGCTGGTGCAAACAGCTTGAGTAGGACTGCCAATTGAATGGGGTGGAGGTCTTAGGGAATCGTCAGGATAGAGCCAACAGTGCGAGCCAGGCCCATGGAGACTCAGATATGGCTGCCTGTCATGTCAGCTCTGCAACAGGGGAGGTCTCAGCACAGTAACAATGATCCCTGTGAGCACCCCGGGCTGGGAGAAAGCTGCCCCCTGAGTTCCTGCCCCTATGTCAGACAATCCAGTTCCTTTTGTATGTCCCTGGATTCCCCAAAAGCAGCCCAGCCATGGAGATCGAATCCAAGTAAGTTTTTGTTCTGGCCCTTTACAAAGGAACACTGGGTCTCCAGCAGCTTCCATGTCACTCAACCCCAACCGCCACTGGTTTTTACAGCCTGAAGTTATGGGAACTTCTCTTTCCAGCTCTGGAACCCTGGGCTGGGGCTCTGGTATGGAGCTGGGACCCCTTGCTCCTTCTGGGCAGTCTTTGCAGCTGAGATATTTTTAAAAACTGTAAACGTGGGTGCCGGTCCAGCCCATTCCTCTCCTCCACCCCTCCGCCCTTCCCACCAGTCTCAAAGTGCTTTCTTCTTTACTTCTCTAGCTGTAGGACTTCTAATCAGCCAGATTTCAGATGGTTCTAAATGATGGTTGTTCTATATTTTAGTTGTAATTTTGATGTGGTTGTGGGGGGGCGAATACTGGTGTTTACCTACGTCACCATCTTACCAAGGTACTTTTCCTTTATAGTTACCACTTTTGTGGGTTCTTAAACATTTATTGAAAAGCCAATGAAATATCAGAGAAACAGAGGTGGAGGAGATTGAGATGAAGACTGAGACATTTCTTAGTATTTTAGTTTGTACAGCATGAGTGATTGTAGTACTAAAGTATTAAACTTCAAGTCTATTTATACTTTTTACATGCTCATATACCGGTCTTCTGGAATTTATTTGAATGTACCCAGCAACAGAGAATTATCCACCTAGAAAACAAAATGTATGTCCTGTTTAACATTTCCTAGCCAGCCTTTAGAATTCTTCACTTTTAGAAATTTAGAAAAAAAAGCAAGCATCCTCTCAACAGATTTGTGGTAAAATGTATTTTACATCTTTGTCGCCCTACATGGGCTGGGGCTTTTGTTGTGGTGGTTGGTTATTCGGAAGTTATTCTTGATGGATCAGTTATCCCCTGGGCAACTGCTTCAGAGTCATGTTTTTGTTTTCGTTTTTATTTTTTTGCTCTGCACTGAGAAGGTGAAAAGAAACGTTGTTGGTTTTGTCTAAAGACCAAATGCTGCATAGGACAGGCATGGGATGGCTGGAGATATGACTGCCCTTCTGTGCAAAGTCAGAGCGAAAATCCACTTTGTGATGCAACGCACACATCGAAAGGAAAGCAGCATCCCAATGGATCTGCCCTAGAGTCCCTCAGTGAGTGGCAGCCATGGGCTTAGCGACACGGCAGCAGCACCCGGAGCCACTTCGTATTGTAGTCATCGAAAAGGCAGTGTCCCCATAATGCAACAGAGAGGAAGAGCCTTTTCACAGAAGCTAATTGTATGGCAGGAATCAGCATATGTGGTACTGACTGCACACGGTTCCCTTTGTAATCAACAGCACAAAGTGGGCACTGGAGGTTCCCATCAGAGAATCCAGTCATGAATGGACTATGGTTCAGCACTTGGCAGAGGCATGCTGGAGACACCTGATCCTGGAGAGATGCTGCCTCGCAGACAGGCTAACATTTCTCTAGACTCTGTGTCAAATTAGTTTATCAGACAACAAAATACCTGAACTGTAAGATTGCATAGCCCTCTAGAAGTGCTTTCTCCGAGTTAAAATTTAATATTTTTACCTCTCGTGTCTTAGACAGGTAGCATATGACACAAACACTTAAACAGCGCTACTAGATTTTTTGAGATGCTGGAGTGGAAGTAATTGTCCATTATTTTCCTCTATGTTCCCCCAAATGATGAATTGCTCTGGGCAAGAATCTCCCCAGATGAACGGATATACTTCTTTTGCTCTGACTGTGTAAAATACAGAACTCAGTTCATTTCCTTTGGCCTTGGTTATCAGGACAGGTGGAGTCGGGCATAGTGCATTGCAAATGTTCCTGGTGTCATGTGCTCCTATTTCTCTCAACCGTGCGTTGATGCGTTGGTGTTTGTTTGTGTGTGTGTGTGTGTGTGTGTGCTTTTAAAAAATAGTGCTGAATTTTGGAAACCCTGCACAAATTCAGTTTGGGAGAACAAAAGCTCTAATTCTATGAGAAATAAATAAATAATCAACTAATTATTAATGCTACTGGGCTCAGGGAAGTTTGTGTGCTGTAAGGTCTCAGTGGAAAGATAAAATGAGAGGTGATTGTGATTATGTATTCATCTGATCTAAAAATGTGCAGGCAGAGACTGTCTTTATTTATCCACATACCTGCAACTCGGAATCAGCATAAGTAAGGTGTAATAATTGGAAATGGCTTTTAGAGACAAGAGGATATTCATGATTCCTTGTCCCATTATTTAATAACTATTTTAACGGTGACAGCCACCTAACATTTTTGAAGCATGCCTTTCCTTTTCTTAGGTATAGATAATAATGCATTAGCAGCTCCATCTGCATACTAATATGAGGATTAATTACGATGACATATGTAAAATACCCAGTAAGTGTTTGACTCGTCATAGGTAGTAAATAATTGGGGCTTCCTTTTCACTCTTTCCCCGCATTCAGAGAAGCATGTTAGAACTTTTGAAGTATCGTTAACCTTATGTTTGCCATGATAGATTGACTGAACCAAAGTAGTGATTTAAAATAGAATTTCCTAACCCAGTATCTAAAAATAGGAGAACTATTAAGGGAATTCATTACATGTCTTCTCTATTGGCTAAACAATTATACTATTTTAGGTGAATTAACATAAATATTAAAAGCTTTTTTCAACAACATGAAAAGTAATATTTATAAATGTGAAGTGAAAAAAAGTGACAAAATTAAACAATCGTTATTATTCTGAGTTCTAAAGCATGCACATAAAAGAAGCTAGAAGATAATGTATTAAATAATTATCTTTAATTTCTTTTCAAAACATTTTTGATATGTTGCTTTGGAACTTACATAATTTACTAAAATTTTAGTGGCATAGCCTTTGAATATACATAATTGTGAGGAATATATATAGAAGGAAAAGATGATGATGACTGTGATGATTATATCGTTGTGGTGGTAGCAGTGACAGCCTCTAAAAATGTCCCCACTTCCATTCATTATGTATCAACATTAGAGCATTTAAAGCAGAATTAAGAGAAGCTTAGATCTTTGAGTGATTTTGTCATCTAAAGTCACTCTTTATTTTTGTGAGTTTATTGTCCACCTACCAGAAGGCAGACAATAAACCACAACCACTTGGCTGCTGCTTTTCACCATTTTATAATAAAATCACATTTCAAATAATATATTCTGCTTCTTTCATGCAATACTAGGAACAGTCTGAAAATCTTCCCAAGTTCCTTAATGTGAGACTTCTAGTCTCTTATTGATCTAACACATTTGAAATTGGGACCATACATAATATATTTTAATGACATTGATATTGTCTAACTTCCATGATGTATATTATATATGTAACATACATATATTACATTACATATTATATTATCTATATAAGAAAAGCCTAAGCAATGGTTAAGGCAGAATGACCAGAATGACTGGTTGCTATGATGTGCACTGATTACCAGGGGCAGGTGCTTAATGCAGGATCTGCCCCCTGGTGGTCAGTGATCTCCCACAGGAGGAGCACCACTCAGCCAGAAGCCAGGCTCACAGCTGGGGAGTGTAGTGGTGGTGGTGGGAACCTCTCCTGCCTCCACAGCAGCACTAAGGAGCAGTGAGCTGAGCAGTAAGGAGCTAGCAGGAGGGCAGTAAAGAACAAGGCATCCTAAATTGCAAGAGGGATGTCTGGGGGATGGGCTTAAACTAGCAGGTAGACAACCCCTGAGGGGTCCCTGTGAGAGGGCATAGGCCAGGCTGAGGGACACACACAAACAATCCTGCCACCAACACTCCCCAGTGCACAAATTTTGTGCACCAGACCTCTAGTATATAATATTATGATTATATCATATTTTATAATGTACGTGTTTCCCCAAGCTGTAGATCACAAAATATTTGTTCCTACCAAAATGATGATATTGTTTCAAAGTCCATTGTCACCCAACATATTGCTTGTTCTTACTTCTTTTCCAACATTATTTATTTTGATAATGTGGAATATAACATAAATGATATATTATTTATTATCACACCAAATTTTATAAAATTTTCACTTGTCTGAACTGTGCACTTTGGTGTATCCATTGTGATTTAGTTTTGGTAAAATATTGATTGAAAAGCCTTTAGCTACCTGACCCAATACTTGCATATCAAAACTGTCATCATGTCACATCAAATTTCCTTAAAAATTAAACAAAATTTGAAAAAAAATTAAACCAGTGATGCCCTTTAATTTATATGCAATGGATATTTCATTTGGCAGAAAAATCATATTGCGTTCAGAGTAATGGATTGCAGGCCCCTGTAAGGCATAAATGTAATTACTCTCTGTGCCTGCTCTGAGTTCAACCATCTACCCAAGAGACTCAAATCTGGGAAAGCATAGGACTCAAGATTCAAGAAATGGGAATTTCACTCAAAATTGAGTAGATATTTTAGCAAAGCCAGTATATAGTGTTGATAAAAAGAAAACTTATGATCTTTTTAAGATACTTGTTCTAGAAGGTTGAAGTGTACTAGTCAAAGAAGACCAGAAACCAACTGTAGTCAAATACAATTTGGTTTACTAGATTACAGAAAGAAAAAAGTTCCATCAGGCGAACTATGGAGCATCTGAGAAGTTTGGAGGGGCTTATTATAGGATTCATGCAGTGTGACTTTGAGAAGGACCTAAGGAAGTGAGGGTTTAGTTTGCATTAGGACTATCAGGCAGTGGGGGGAGGTTGATGACTGGTGTCTTACTAAGGCTAGTAGGTGAGCGGAACAGAGCAGAGCCAGAGTTGTCTTTGCTAACGATGGAGCAGCCACTCACCTTGGACAGAAAGGGGGGATGCTTCTTCCAGGTTGGCAGAACGTCCTTGCTTCTCTCTGTCTTCTATCCATCACCATCATCAAGTTCTTGTCTGAAGCCATCTTCAAATTGTTTAATTTGAAGCTAATTAAAGACAATTTGAACAGTATTTTATTAATCCTTTCCTTACCTAACAGGCAATTTTTAATGTTGCTTGACAAAAATATAGCGCAACCTTGAATCATCTTGGTAAAATGTAAATACAAACATGGGATAGGTCAAAATGTATTTTTTAAAATATATTTTATTGATTTTTTGCAGAGAGGAAAGGAGAGGTATAGAAAGTTAGAAACATCGATTAGAGAGAAACATTGATCAGCTGCCTCCTGGGCACCCCCTACTGGGGATGTACCCACAACCAAGGTACATGCCCTTGACCGGAATTGAACCTGGGACCCTTGAGTCTGCAGGCCAATGCTCTATCCATCGAGTCAAACTGGTTAGGGCTCAAAATGTATTTTATTCATCATATGCAGTGAGTGTATATGGAAGGTACAGGGAAGGTAAATATGATTTTATATACACAAAACACACTATATTCAAGATGCTGTGCCAAGTGCTTTATGCGGATTGATTTGTTACATGTAATTGTCACAACCAATTAGTAAGGAAGTTTCTGGGTCCTCTACATATTGGATCTTTATAAGTCTAGCTGGACCCTCACTCATGTTTATGCTCCTTTGGTTGTTCTAAACTTTTCAATCTTCTCAAGTTACAAACACGAGTCCTGCCGTTTATGCTCAGAAAATGGCTGCCTTGTCCTTTATGAGAAATGGATACCATGATTGATCTGCCTCCCACAAATATTTTCTCATTTTCTCTTTTCTTCAAATGCCTGTTTCTTCATTTTTCTCTCTTCTAATCTCCTGTGTTTGTAAAGTGTGCCCCTCTTTTTGACAATGTTAATCCTCTCTTCTATGTTTTTGATTTCAGCAAGTCTTTACCTTTTTGATGGTCTTAGCGTGACTACTCTCTATTCCACAGGCACCTTCTTCAGTATATATTTATCCATTGGTGAATTTTCTCTGCTTAAAAAAAAGTATAAATCTATTCTATCCTGTTTTGCAGGGTGCTAGTCACTTTGCTTTATTTTCATTCTATTTCCAGGGAAGTCATCTGCTCTCTTCCAAATCTGTATTTCTCATTCTATCCTCTGTCTCGGTTTCCATGCCTGTGTTTCTACCAGCCTCTTTGATGTCCCCCATCTACTCCCACTGCCTTTGGCTGGCTCCATGGAAGTTCAAACTTCATATCACAATTTAAGACTAACACTCTTTCTTCCCAGTTCGGTTTCTTCTGCAGACTTCTCCAAGATTCAAACAAACCTCTAAAAATATTATTTCTGTAAGCCAAGATTTTACAAGTGTAGTTATATGCTTAGAATTGTTACAGCCTTTGACAGTGGCTTGGAGTATAGTTCTTCTTTGGGTGAGAACCATATGATTTAATATTCAATGGAGCTTGGAGTAGGATAGAAAATCTCTTATAAATTGACGAGGCATTTTTCTCCCAGGCAATTTTGCTTAAAGCCTCAGAGACATTTTGGCTTTCTCTACACCCTATAGAAACTTTCTTTTTTGTCTAACTTCTACCTCTACAATATACTTTGATTCTGTTCTTCCCATTCCATTCTTTTACCCCAGTTCAGGTTGGGTCCTTGTTACCTTTCATTTTATTATTACAGTGTCTTCCTAGTGCCAACACCTGGCCCTGCCCAGATCTTATTCAGCCTTCACATTAAGTGCTTTAATAAATTATTGATTAGCACTGTTTAAACTTTATCTGCAAGGATAGAGTCTTCATATAACAATTGAGAGTTACCTTAGTAACTACCCACCAGATAAGTACTGTCAGAAGTGGATTAGATTAGATCTCTGAATCTAACCTCATTGTTTCTAATAGCAACCCTCAGACTTACATGCCCACCTACGTCTACCAAGAATGTGACACTACACAAAGCTGTGAGTGGCTTACAGATGATATTCTACAGCTGTGTCACACCGTAGGCCCACAGTGTGGTGGTGATTGCTCATGGTCTCTGTGTGACAGCAGACCTAAAATTTTTCTGGGAAGAATCTTATGCTTCCTGAAGCCAATCTCCAAATACAGGGGGTTCCTTTTGGGTGGAGTGGGTGGGTTCTCTTGAATTCTTTTTAGCTTGCTCAATTCAACAGTATCCGTTCAATGCCAAGTTCCGTTGATGGTTAAAACAGAGGCCTATGTGTGTGTAACCGGCAGCAAAGCAAGCTACATTTCAAGTCCTTGTCAAGAAGTATAACAATTCCAAAGTCACAGTTACTCATACCTTTCAGAAACTTGGCTACAACAAAATTTTTTGAGAAATATTTGGAGAATATGCAGTATATCCATTCTCTTTGGTTTTTTTAAATTATATCCTGGATTCATCTCAGAAAGCTGTCTCACCTGGATGAGTGTGTCTCCCTGAGCCCCTGAGAAATAGCTTTTCCTGAAGGTATGCATTGGCACAGCGCCATTCACTTACGTTTGAAGGACACTATAATAAATAGCCCTTGGAAACTCGCTTCGCTTGCTCTAAAGCTATTGTTCATTTGAGTATCTGCTCATTTCAGACCTATGGGCAAAATGCCTCTTTTGCTCCCATATAGGGTATTAGTCGATCTCATTTTTTAAATTTATTTTTTATTTTTTTTTACCTAATGGACACAGTGTAGTTACTTGTACATTCCTCACCAGGCCATTTTTAGTCTGTAGGGTTCCTGGAGGTTTAGAGATCAAGACTGCGCTATTCCTATTATCTCTGGTGGTACTGAAGCTCAAGTTTTTGATGAATATAAAACAGTTTAAATAAGGACTCACCCTCAATTAAAAACTTCACAGTGATTTTTACTGTAAATAAATAGAGAAGACAAAACATGGAGGCGATACTAAGCTAGCCAGGCACCTGAATTTTCTCTAATGACTAAAATGTAGGCCCTCATTTCCCCCCAGTAAGTTACTCTGGGTAACTGTCACCCCATAGCAGCATTAGCACGGCATCCATCTGACTGCTCTTGATGATTCAAGCCTCAACCTACCCCAATTCATCCTTTCTTCAGCCACCAGAACCATCTTTCTAAAAACACACATGGCCTGTGCCAGCTCTTTCCACAACCTTCAAAACATCATCCTCAGTCCTTAGCCAGTGCGACGTAGCCCTTCATGATCCCCACATCTGCTTGTTCAGACTCATTTCTTACTACTTCTGTGGCCTAGGCATAATGAACCCTTTTAGTTCTCAGGATGGGCCAAGCTTCCAGGCCTTCACATAAATGGCAGTGTGATATCTTTGAGCAATTCCTCTGTCTAGAATGCTTTTCCCTCTACTCTTCAACTTGCTAATGCTGGCTTGTTTTTCAGGGACTGTCTCGGATACTTTCTTCTCCTTGGAAGTCTCCCTCATTCTCTGTCTTGTCTTACAGTTGCCACTTTTTCTTGTTCCCTTAGGTCCCTGGGAGTATCCCCATCATCACGTGTAGCACACAAAATCATCATTTTATATTTATTTACCTTTCTTTACTTCTAAAGCCAAGACTTAAACCTTCTGTAGAGTAGGAACTATTCATGTTTTCCTTATTACCCAGTAGCATCTGAGTAGGTATTTAGTAAAGATTTGTTGACTGAATAAATAATGTCTACATTTTAAAATGCTGATATAGTAGGCATCCCTTCTATAGGACCCTAACCTTAACTTCAAAAGATTAAAGTAGCAAGAAGAAAACAGATTTAGAAACCCCAAGAAGTTTGAAAATTTGATTGAATAAGTGCAGAGAGCTTTCTGAAAGGGAGAAGTCTCATGAAGAAATAAGTGGAAGAAAAAATGGAAGGATTTGGAAAAAGCTGAATTATAGGAAAGCTTTCTTAGATGAAATAATTTTAGAAATTGGTCAAAACCCACCAACATGTTTAACCATTAGAAATATAACTGTTCTTTAACAATGCCACATATCTGGAAGGTTGCATTTTACTCATCATTTTCCCTAGATAACCATCATGGTTATTTACCTTACTAACATTATTATAATTGACTAGAGGCCCAGTGCATGAATTCATACATGGGTAGGGTTCAGTCGGCCTGGCCCTAACCAGGGCCAGCTGGGGAGGGGCCGCAGGAGATTGTCCAGCCCACCCCCAATTGGGGTGGAGGGGGCTATGGGGGCCAGGCTGGCCAATGGGGCCGGTTGGCTGGCTGCAGTGCGCGTCATAGCACCTGGTAGTTCCGGTCATTCCAGTGACTTGGCTTTTATATATATAGATTCCTTAGGGTCACCTTCTGAATGTCCTTTTGTATCCATTTTATCACCCAGGTCCTCACATGCACACCACTGAAAACATACTGGTCCCAATGACATAGCATTTTTGCCTCATTATTTTCCAATCAATTTTTCAATGGCCTGTGTCATGCTTTTTGCAGATTCTCTGGAAGACATGCATCCAGGTGTCCCACTATCACTATAAATGGCAATCAGGACAAGTAATGGCCTTTAGCTCTTTTTCATTAATGAAATGGAAAAACACCATACCCAATCCATTAGTGATGCACTATTATATTGAGAGCTTAGTGTAGAAAGGCAGCCAGCCAGTAGATATAGGTCTAGTTTCCTTTCACAGGATTTTCAACCTTGATCAAACCAGACACCCTTTCCTCTGGCAGGAACGTTTGCACTCCATCCCTCTCTCTCTTTCCCATTTTGTTTTGTCCTAATTTGTTCTGACAGTCCATAAGGGGTTTAACTAATGTTTCCTAAGTAGCATTTAAACGTTTTGCAGATTAACATTTTGCATATTCATAGGGATAAAAATATCAATTAGTCTTTTGAAAAACTTTCTCTTTTATTGTTTCTGTCTATGGATTTTAGTTTCTTGAATTTCTTACTCTCAAAGAGTTGTTTTCTCCTTGTTTTTCCTCATTAAAAACTCAATATTAATATAAATAAGCAACCATTCTAATTTATTATTATTATCATTATTATTTTAGCATTCATGCAGATAAAACTTTCTTTTCATTTTTATTTTTTTAGGAAGTTAGTTTGATAGTCTTGGGTCAGTTTAGACAAGACTTGAAGATGTGTTTTGGGTTTTTTTTTCATCTCAAAAACTCAATTGGATTATTTTGCCTTAGCTTGTACTTTGTAAGGTGTCTGTTTGCTTTGAAACTCACATCACTGGTATTTGTACTTTTCACCCAAACCACTTAGACATGAAGTACATTTGTAGAGCTAATTCTTTGTGATAATAAACTGCATGTTTATGTGTAGGGCCCAGTTCCCGAAATCTCCTTCCTTAGATATACAACCCAGCCAGCTTCACAGTTTTTTTCAATAATTGCTAATTTATGTGTTAGGAAAATGAATATTAAAACAGCCAACACAAACAATGCACTCATGTTAAAGGATGGGGAAGTGCAGTTTTTGTGTTCATTTCTGCATTGGACTCCCTTCATCACCTCTTCCACACTAAGTCCACTCTCAGAGAGAATGAGAAGACATGGATACTTGAAAGCTCAGCAGATGTGTCTCATCCCCTTCCAATTCTGAGCAGCCAGCGCAGGATAGAGACATGAACCCAAACTTGGGGAAGGATGAGCATCTAAATCCCAGCTCTCCCAGGGAGTCTCCATGAAACCTCTCTGGAGCTGCCTTTCATCTGTACATGAAGATAACAATAATAACACCTAACAGAGATATACCATGAGAGTTCGATGAGATATTTTGATAGTCATAATACATACTCAGTTCTACTTACTTGGTATAATTTCAAGTTTCTGACTTACCATTTTCCATTTTCATAGTTATTAGTTCTCAAAATGTGGTTCCAGAGGAGCAGCATCAGCCCCTCCTGAGCCCTTGTCTAAAATAGTCTTAGGCCCCACACCAGACGTGGTGAGTCCAGGAGGTGCTACCAGCAATACCCTCTTTCACAAGTCCTTCAGGCAATTCTGACATGCAGTCACGTTTGGGAAACGCAGCTCTAAAGCTCTAAGCCAATCAGCCAGTCTCAGGCATGTGTGTGAAGCAAGGAAGGATAAACTATGACAATGGAAGGAATTTAAACTCATGGTGGAATAAAAGTAGATTGTTAATTATCCTTTATTATTTAAGCTCTTTTCTTCCTTGCACAGTTCTCTTACATGTTGTTGTCTTGTATGATTTTCCTCCCCCTTGTTATGTGTCTTTATTGTCTTTTTTTTTAATTTTTTTTATTTCATTGCTTAAAGTATTACAACAAATGATAGATAAGTATTACAACAGATGATAGATAGATCTCCATTTTTTCCCCTTGCCCTTTCCCCCCCCTCCTCCCTAACCCCCAGTTTCCCGTGTCCACTGATTATTCTCCTATGCATGCATGCAAGTCTTTCAGTTGATCTCCCAACTCCCCCCCAACCATCCCCAGCCTTCCAGCTGTAGGATGACAGTCTGTTCAAGGCTGCTCTGTCTCTGTATTTGTTTATGTTTATCATTTTGTAATGGTCTTTAAAATCCAACAGAATTTTTTTCCTAGGTTGGAATATAAATATAGTAGGTCCCTTAGGAAGAAATAAATAAATCCCCATTCGAATTTATGCAGTACACTCAAAACTATCAGAATTATGGCCTATAATGATATATGTAGGAACTCCCAGGAAAATGAGATAAAAGGAATCAGCACATTGGCACAGTGAGTGTATCCATTATGGCATGGTTAGTTACTAAGAGACACTTTTAAAATGAGAGCTCGATTCTCTCTCCTGGTCTGGAGAGGAGAGAACCACAGTTGTGCACAAACATAACTGCAAAAATTTGTAGGTGTGATATGCGGCTTGTCTTTTTGCATAGTTATTCCAAGGAGGTCTTGGTAAAGTTTTATTTTTAAAAGGGCCAAGATTCATATATCTATAAATATATAGATACTAGAGGCCCAGTGCACAAAAAATTTGTGCACTCAGGGGGTCCCTCAGCCTGGCCTGAGCCCTCTCGTAGTCTTGGATCCCTCGGGGAATGTCCACCTGCTGGCTTAGGTCTGCTCCCGAGGGGGATTGGGCCTCAGCTGGCAGTCAGACATCCCTCTGGCAGCCTGGGAGCCCTCATGGGATGTCCACTTGCCAGTGGCAAGCAGGCCTAAGCTGCAGTCAGACATCCTTAACACTGCTGAGGAGGCAGGAGAGACTCCCGTCACCACCACTGTGCTGGCAACCATCAGCCTGGCTTGTAGCTGAGCAGAGCTCCCCCTGTGGGAGTGCACTGACCACCGGGGGAGGCTCCTGCATTGAGTGTCTGCTCCCTGGTGGTCAGTGTGTGTCATAGTGACCAGTCATTCCCAGTGGTTCTGCAGTTAGGGTCAATTTGCAGATTACCCTTTTATTATATAGGATATAGATAAAGAGATGGCCACCCTATGTCAACAGTCATCGGCTTCCCTAGCACATTCCTTTGAGCCTCTGGTATTTAGGACATGAACTAAATTGGCCCTTTTTATTTTCCGCTGGCATTAAACACAGCTAAGAGGATTACACTCTACTTGGATATTAAGGTTCTTTGTGTAAGTGGCAGCATCTAATCCTGATTATTCACTGTTTGTGTTTCTGAAATATCTAAAACTAGAAACAAAGCTTTGAACTGAGTCCCCAGTTTCAGAGTCAGGTTGATCTTTTTGCTCCTCTCCTCCCCTTTTCTCCCCCTCTCCCCACCCCACTCTGCCTTTCTCTTTTCCAGTGTCTGCAGAGCAACTCCTATGTAGTAGAATTGGAAAGAAATTTTATTGTGCAAATATTTACTTATCACCTGTGCCTTTTAATTTTTTCTTTTAATTTGGGCTGTGGGAACACATTTTTATTTCTCTTTACTTCTGTGTTCTCGATGCAAGATATAACTTCATGGGAAAATGATAGAAATTCAGAGTACTCAATATAAATCATCACTTAAATTTGATTAATCTTTTGGTCATTTATATGAAACATAAATTTCTTGGGGAATATATTCAAGCATTATTTCCCAAACAACCCCTAGAGTAGTAGAGCTAAAATTTTGTAGCATATCAGTCCTAGGGGAGGATTAAGTATCCCAATGTTCAGCCACACTCCAGGCCACTTAAGTCAGTTGGAAACCAGATATCAGTATTTTGTTAAAACTTCCCAGGTGATTCCAATGTAAAGGGAAGTTTGAAAACTAGAGTCCCAGAGAATGTTCCTCAGTCTCATGAGATGTTAATGTGGTACTTTTTTTAAAAAAAGTTCTGCCTGGCTGGTGTGGCTCAGTGGTTGAGCATTGACCTATGAACCAGGAGGTCACAGTTGGATTCCCATTCAGGGCACATGCCTGGATTGTGGGCTCGATCCCCAGAAGGGGGCATGTGGGAGGCAGCTGATTCATGATTCTCTCTCATCATTGATGTTTCTCTCTCCCTCTCTCTTCCTCTCTGAAATCAATAAAAATATATTTAGAAAACAAAAAAGTTCTCAGGTTTGGGAAGTATAGCAAATTGTATTGGTTTCCCTATAGATTCTGACAGACTCACAGTAAAGACGAGGAGTCCTACAGGGGGAAATAGCTAATCTAATAAAAGAGTAATATGCAAATTGACCCTCACTCCATTACACCTAAGCCACACCCACAAGCCAAGCCATGCCCACCAGCCAATCAGAGCAGATGTATGCAAATTAACCCATCCAAGGTAGCGGCCAGCAGCCATGGAGCTAGAGCAAACAGGAGGCTTCCATTGCACCAGCGATGGAGTTGAAACTGCCTGCCTAGGCCAGCTGGGCCTCTGCTCAAGGCAACAATGTTTCTTTCAATTATAGAAGCCATGGAGCTGAAGCAAACAGGAAGCTTCATTGGCAGCTTTAGCCTCTGCTCAAGGCAACAAATTTTCAATTATAGAAGGTAAATAAACCCTAGAAACCTGATTCCAGCCAGCCTCTCTGGGACATTGGGTCAATTGGAGCTGTGGGCAGCCTGAAAACGGCCCTCGGCCCCTCACCCAGGCTGCCCACACCCCCATCGGGTGAGGATCCCCACTGGGGGGCTTTGCCAGCCTGAAAACAGCCATCAACCCCTCACCCAGACTGGCCAGGCACGCCAGCAAGTGGACATTCCCCCAAGGGGTCCCAGACTGTGAGAGGGCACAGGCCAGACTGAGGGACCTACCCCCCCCCCAAGTGCACAAATTTTTGTGCACCAGGCTTCTAGTAGTGGATTTAAAGAAGGAAGAAGAAGAAAGAGAAAAGGAACCCTTACTCTCAAGCAAAATAAACATGCCTTCTTAGCTTGGTTTATTCTAAGGTGACCAGATTTTATTTAACATTGGTAAAGTGGGGCACCATTGACCAGGGGGGTTCTTTTTATTATTATTATTATTATTATTATTATTATTATTATTACTTAAAATATTACAAAGAATAGTACATATGTCTCTTTCCAAAAATCGGGACTTTTTTAAAACACCGCAGAATGCGGGACAAATTGTTAAAAATCGGGATTGTCCCTCCAAAAGCGGAACGTCTGGTCACCTTAGTTTATTCCATCACATTTTAAATTTGTTTATTCAGAGGTGACTTTGTACATGGGATATCTGTCAAAAAATTTTATAACACTTCTTCCCTGTAATATTTTTGGAAAATACTGAATAGAAGGATTCCACAGCAAAGTCTTTTCTTGCAATGCTTATTACTAGTAAAGATCTGGTTATAGCTAGATTTGGTTTCACTCTCATTTAGCATTTGATGTTTATAATAGCTTGTTGGGGTTGCCATACCATCCAGTAATTATGCAAAATGTCCGATAATAAGATAGTTGGGTCACAAACAGTATATGAGATTTAGGTTAACCCTACCAAACCGCTGTGCCGATTTTTCAGTAATTTCCCAATCTGCCGCTATACCACTGTACTTAATTGTCGGTACTTTGCCTAGTATGTGAAAAAAAATGTGTCACAAACTAAAAATAACGGACCAATTGTGGCCAAACCTCATGGTTAGCCATTGCAATTGTCTACCCCCATGTGTTTGAATTGACTTTGTGTGGTTTAAGGGACAGTTAGGTTCAGAGCCTCAGGTCTGGTAATCTTAAAAACAAAATGTCTCCAAAATCAACAGAACAAAGGCAATCAATGGTACCTGGAGAAATCCACATTGGTAACATGGGAAGGTGTGGGAAAAGAAATCAGGTAAGAAACTGGAGGATCTGAGAGCAGAAACAGCATCAGGTAGTATTCAGTGGCATGTGCAGGGTCAGTGCAAATAAAATGATAGTTTGGGATCATTCAGCATCCCCTTTCTCTACACTCACACTCCATTTTATATGCTCTAATCCTAGGCTTTTCTAAAAATTTTATCTCAGAACTTTATACCTCTGGGGGCTATCTAGTCAACTCTTAATCTTAGAGTTCCTCTTTTCTTCATCAAAACTAACCTGTGCCTTTTTCTCAGGATTCTTCCAACTTCTTCTTGAGAGTTGATTATATAGCAAAATATTAATTTCCGAATGTGTTACCCTTTAACCCCAGTGATGGAACCCCAGGCCCTGTGGCAGATTGCTTCCACATTAGTCATGAGGCAGATGCAGAATGATGGCAGTCGTTCTCCACCTGAGTTTCCTAAGAGATCTCAAAAAAATTCTAATTGGAGTCTCCTAATTAGGAAAAGTTCTTGAGATGCTGTAAACAGTAATGAAAAATATTGAAAGTAATTTGACAAATTGGATTTGGATACGCATTAAAAAGGAGAAGCCAGCTGTTGATGTCAGAGAAGGTTCCGTTAGCAATTGGGTTTTATTGATAGGATGAGAAAGGATCAAATGCCTACAGGCAAGGTAGTCCAGAGGCCTGCGTGACCCCTGCCCTGCTATGTTTTGGCCAGTTCTATCAAAGCTGCCACTGATGTATATATTTTTAATTCATTTTTTTTTGCTTAATTTTTCCTTTTAAATTCACATGACCTCCTCAACCACAAGGAATAATTAAAAACTCAGCTCAAAATGGTTAATTTCTAAAAAAGAAAGAAGTACAATACAGGAAAAATTTTTTTAAATAAATTTATTAATTCATGGACCTGAAAAGCCATAAGGAGAGCTGGCTCAAATGTGTTACTAAAGACCCGTTTTCTTTCTTAGCTGCATGTCATTTACACATTCCACAGCCTGGCATCTGAGAAGCCCAGGTCTGCATGTCATGGTAGCAGAGTGGCTGTCCCAGTGATGAGTTCTCATATGCACAGTGTGCCATGCAAGAGAAGAGGAAAGGTCATTTCTAGAAGTCTCAGTAAAAGGAGAGAGAACGTTTCCCTTTGTCAGAAGTCCCAGTGAAGATTTCTTCAGACTCAGTGAATCTGCTAGAGTTATTTTCATCCATTTCTGGACAAGGGAGCAGGATACACTAATTGTGAAATCAATCACATTCTAACTTTATGATTGGGAAAGAGGTACATAAGAATTCCCAGAGGAAATATAGGTTACTGTTGAGAAGGAGAAATGAACCCTGAGTAAGAAAAAAAAAAAAAGCATTGGATTTTGGAATCCAATGCTTATGCCCTAGCCAGTTTGGCTCAGTGGATAGAATGTCAGCCTGCGAACTGAAGCGTCCTGGGTTTGATTCCAATCAAGGGCATATGCCCAGGTTGCAGGCTCGATCCCCAGTAGAGGGTGTGCAGCAGGTAGCCAATCAATGATTCCTTCTCATCATTGATGTTTCCATCTCTCTCTCTCCCTCTCCCTTCCTCTCTGAAATCAATAAAATATATTTTTAAAAAAATAACATTTATTACACTTGCCCTCTTATCATTATTCTTTATACCTTCCTCTCTAAAATCTACACTTATAACCTTTGATTGATTTTTATTTTTGATCTTGAGTCACAGTTTAGTCACTAATTCCTCTTTTAAAATTTCTCTTATTTTAGATATCCTTTAGATAAGAATTAAATATATTTTAAAGAAATTCAAACTCATATTTTTATTTTCTATAAGTGTACATGAAATTCATCAAGGAGGCGATTGGCTTATATCCACCTCTCTAAGATTCATGGCATCTTAAACATGGTTGGCTCCCACAAATATTTTTGAATGATAGATGGGAAACATAATTCCTTTGGTCAAAAGAAAGATAAAAACAGGATCGAAACTTTAGAAAAATCTCTGGTCAATGTTCTAGGAAAAGAGTGTCCGTAGTAGCCTGGGAAGTTAGTGAATGAGTGTGTCCTAAAAAGAAACTAAAATGTTCTAGGATAAAAAAAGTCAAGGACAGATGATTAGGGAAAGCAGACCAAGGAAAATCAGGAGATAAAAATTAAGAGTAGAGCAATATCTGTATTGATTTTGCTTTCTGTTTGACTTTGGCTGTCTTAATTCCTCTCCACCACTACCCAGGAAAGTGCACTTCTCCTTTTGTTTATGCTTTGTATCTGGTTTTATTTCCTTTTGAAATTACTACTTACATGCTTCTCTCAATGATCAAAGCCTTTATTTTTCCAGTGGATGGTAATTATTAAGATTTGGTATAACTGTTCAGCCCTTTTGGATTCATTGTATCCATTTTCACTTTATTTGTTTAAAAATGTAACCCAGATCATTGGATCCCCCAATATTTTGAAATTAGTTAAGATTGGCTTGAACTCCTGATTGCATACTCTTTCGAAATTTATTGCTTTCTGCAGTATGTATTTTAGTGTTTGAGAGCATTATAATCACTTCTGGCTGCTGTCTCTAGCCCATAGTGCATTGATTCAGATAGGAAATTCATCCCCTTTTCGGTTTTCCCATAAAAATTTTGCACAGAATAAAATTTATAAAGATTTGAAGTGTGTTCAGTGATGGAAGCATAATTAAATTTAAACAATGTCCATTGAATATAAAGATGCATCTCTGAGCTTAAAATGCCCTTCGGCCCCCTCCCCACAGTGGGAGTTCAGCAGCCTGTCCCTTCCATCTCACTCAGGTACCTCTCCCCCCCTCTCCTTTAGCTCTGAACTGGGTTTCCTCTTTCCCACGCCTTCCATAAACACAAGCTCCTCCCCTCTCTCCCATTTATAACTATCTCTTCATGTAGGTTAAGTGTCTGTCTCTCCCATGCCTGTAGTGTCCTACCACTCCAAGTATTATCAATGTAATTTTCAAGATAAAGTAAATGAGCATTTCCTACCTATGCTGATTTCTGATCCTGCGTAACTATTCAGATGAAACTTTTGTCTTATCATAATAATAACAGTAATAATAAAACCAACAATAATGGTATTTCCATCGTTTAGATTCTTAATATGTAGCCAGTCCTATGTTAAGAACTTCATACGCATTATTTCACTAACATTTCTAAAAAAAAAATCTTTAAAGTATGAATGTGTGATTCCAGTTTACAGAAGGAAAGTGAGGTTTATAGGTAAAATCTCAAACGTTTTTTAATCATCGGCTAAAAATCAATGTAGACATTTTTCTAGTTTTATTGGGTGATGTTATTATTTTACAGACTTTAATTTTATTTCACTCATGTCACCTTGAAAATCTTAAGTAAAAAATTACTTCTAAAACCTCATTAATAGGTAATGGTTATATGAAGGAGGGACAGGAATTCAGTGATACTTGTGTAATCTTATACCAATGCAAAATGAGAAATCCTTTTGCATTGTGTATCAGCAACCCTTTCATTAAAATGAGGTTTCCATTTTTTATTTTCTTTTTTCGAGAATACATGAATATTTATCATAAACATCATTATCTTCATCAATTTATTAAATTTGAAGCATGGTGTTAGTCTAATTTATTTTTTAAATGCTCTTCAAACTAATGTGACATTCTCTGAGTCATCCCCAAATCAGTTTATTGTCAAGCATCTAGAAGCCAGAAAATAAAGCAAACAGAATGCATGGATAAGTGTATTTATCCATTAAATTAAAAATCACCGAAACCCCTGAGTTAACATGTTAATATCTCAAAGCATGTTAATGTCTTAAGAATAATCAATGTACTCAAAAATGGAAATAACAGTAAAAACAAAGAATAAGAAACAAACCAGAAGAAGAGAAGTTCAGTTTGCCACTAGGTTATTTGATGGATGGGAAGTTTGGATAACTTGCAGATAAATCTTTTCTGAGCAATGTCAAAAAATAAGGAAATTATTAGTAGGTGTCTCTTCTCCCTGTCCACTAATTGTGAAAGCACTAGCAAGTCAAGAATAATAGTACCAAAGGTGATTTCTAATGAGTTATTTCTTCAAGATTTATTCATTTGATGCCTTTCCATAGAGGAAACAGCTGCTTAGGTCTAGGTAGAGCTTGAATTAAAATGTAAAGTCTTTCTTCCAACTCTCAAGAGTAAATGGCCTCTAATAATGAGCAGATGGGGGAAAAGAAGAAAGGATGTGTTCAGACCCAACAAGTAATATGCCCAACAAATAGCATTAATTATAGACATTTCTATATCAGGCTGTGAAACCATCTGAGGTCTCAGCTGGCCTGGCTAGAACCCGGAGATGATGCTAACAGGCCTGCTATCTTCATCTCCTCAGTCACCATCCTAATTCAGTCTATTTGAGGCTTCTCCCTTCATTGCTTTATTCTCAAGGCTCGCCATACTGCTTGCCCAATGGATCACCCACGGTATCTAACCTCATATGGTACCTAACCTCACATGGTATGGTTTCCTTGGTGTCCTTCTGAAAGCACTTTTTTTTTTTAATATATATTTTATTGATTTTTTACAGAGAGGAGAGGAGAAGGATAGAGAGTTAGAAACATTGATGAGAGAGAAACATCAATCAGCTGCCTCCTGCACACTCCCCACTGGAAATGTGCCCGCAACCGAGGTATATGCCCTTGACCGGAATCGAACCTGGGACCCTTCTATCCGCAGGCCGATGCTCTATCCACTGAGCCAAACTGGTCAGGGCTGAAAGCACTTTTTAAAACCCAAAGAAAAAGTCCTCTATATTCTTCTGCTCTATGAAAAATGTTCTCTCTTCCTCATATCTTACCTAAGATCTGGTTTGTCTTAAAAATATGCCCTTTCTCAACCACTCTCTCGAATACAGACTTCACTTACTTCTGTGAGCAATGAAGGTGGAAAAGGTGTTACCAGTCTTCCATATCACCACTGCGTCTTCTAAAACTGCACATATTCCTTCCTCTTTTAGTGATCACAGTGCTCCAGGATGCTATCTCCTCCCTTCTTTTTGCTATTATCTGTTGATCTCCTTGCCAACCTGAACATTCAATAGAGCATTTTGTCATTAACTCTGACTCCGGCCTCACGAATACCATAGTGTCACAATACTGCAGCGATACTCGTGGGCAGTGAACTTGCCACCATTTTCTCAGAGAAAATGAAGGACATCAGGTGTGAATTCCTTCTGTTTCTTGATCCCAATCTATAAATTAAATGATTCTGGCATTCAGCCTCACCTTCAGAATACTTCTCAACAAGCACTCCACAGCCTCGAACAATGACAATATTCTCTTCCTGTGATGGAAATCCTACTTCTTCATTTGCTGTCCTGCCTCTTTTTATTCCTAATACAGTTAGTTTTTTTTAAAAAAATTGTAAATTGTTTTGCATCCATTAGATCCAATTTCTTCTCAAATACATGCAGAATACAGGGTTTTTTTTTCTGGTTCAGGGTAAGAAAATTTTCTTAATTTTATTTCCTTTACCCAAGCCCTAATTATGCAATTTAAAAAAAAAAAACATCTTATTTTTTAGCTAACCTATCTCCCTGAGTTTCTGATGTTATCCTTGCAAAATGGTTCCATTCACTTGCCAAATTCTTGCTTACTACAAGTAAGATGTTCTTGCCCAAGCCTGAAGTGGTTCTTGCAGTTTGAATTCCTGAATTAACTTATGATCTTTCTAACTAGCTTAAGGTTCCAAATATTTGAAGGCAATAATCAGGAGCCATCACAAATATCAGGCATTTTCTATCCAAGAATTTTAATGAGTCTAAGTCTCATCTCTTCCCTCAATAGTAATTCTTAGTAGCTTTATTTTATGCCATAATGTGCTTCCAAGTAAACACTAAACCACTGAAGTGTTTATATTTTGTTCACTACTTTATTTATAGCATACGCATTGTGTTAGGGTTCTTCAGAGAAACAGAACCAGTAGGATGGGTGGATGGATACATTCATACATACATGCATATGAGAGGAGATTTATTATAGGAGTTAGTGCATGCAATTATGGAAGCCGAGAAGCCCCACCATCTACTGTCTGCAAGCTGAAGTGCCAGGAGAGCCCTGAAGGTCTGACAACCAGGGCAGCCTATGCTGTAGCACCCAGTTCAAGGCCTCAGAATTGGGGAACAAGCGATGGAAGTCCTGGGCTCTGAACTCCTGAGAACTAGGAGGTAAGGTGCCTGAGGGCAGGAGAAAATGGGCATCCCAGCTCAAGAAGAAAGAATTCACCCTTCATTTTTTGTTGAATTCAAGCCTCAGTGGATTGGATGCTGCCACTCCTTTACTCAGTCTACCAATTCTAACGCTAATTTCTTCAGGAGAAAATCCTTAAAGACATACTGAGAAATAATATTTTTACCAGCAGTCTGGGCATCCTTAGCCCAGTCAAATTGACACATGAAATTAACCTTCACAGGCAACAAGGCAAAGAAGATTATGACTTCTGTTCTCTTCCCTGAACAACTGTGGTTCCTGTTTATTGTGCAGCTTGAGTTTTCATCCAGAGTGCTGAATTATTCGTTCGTTCGTTCGTTTGTTCATTCAACGAAAGCACACTAAGGGCCAACCATGATGAATCAGACATGGTCCCTGTGGGAGCTTTCATAGTCCACCTACATTACAGATACAGTGAAGGGCTGCTGAAAGTCATAGGAAAAAGTTACCACTTCCAAATCAAGGACCAAAACAAGGCTTCCTGAGGGAATTTGGCATTTGGACATAGTTGGAGAGACAGCTTTTGGACATGTCTCATATGTGGGTAGAAAGAGGTTAGAACACAGTGAAAACAGAAAAAGGCGCTGAGGAAGGAAATGACAAAGGACAGGCTCTTGACTATGTGCAGGCAGATGTGGGCCACGATGATTCTAAGAACTCAGTGGGGGTGGGTTGGAATTTACCCCAAGATTACATTTTTGGTTTCTGCATAGTTTGACAGGTGATATCAAACAAACTATTCTATATTCTTGTGACAAAGAGTGGAATCTGGATTCTTGCACCAGAAAGTCTATTTCCTTCTAGTCTTTTTTTATTATTATTGTTATTTTTGCCTTTAGCTGTTTTTACTGTGAACTGTTCATATATATCTTTGGAGGCAAAGATGGTATCTGTCTCCCAACAGAAACTGCTTCATTATGTTTCTGTATTGCCAAAGTTTATATGCTCAGAGTGTGGTACCATTTAAATATTTTTCCCGTCAATAGGCAGTTCTCAGAAGTATTTTTCTCAAATAGCTTTATGTCCCATTTTTTGCAGTTTCCTATTTGTTGCTTTCTATTCTTTCCTACTTATTTAGAATATCATTTCATCTTTCTTTCTTCTCCCTTCTTCCTCCCCACTCACCTTCAAGTGCTCCCCACTCCTTTGGGGTCAGTCTCTAACAGGAATATTCTAACTTGTTGAGTAGATTAAGTTTTTTTTTCAGTAAAAGTCTCTTGTCTAAAAAACAAACACACTAATTAAAAATATGTTTGATGACTCTCGTAGAGACTGCCCTCTTTCAAACCACATTTTAAGGGCACCCTCAATGTTTTCTCTTTTATTATCTCCTCTACTCCACTGGGATGATTGGCATTCATGGTATGTGGGGGGAAATGGTTGAGAGGAGATTTTTTGTGTGGAGGTGGAATTTACTGTGGGTGGCAGCCTGGATGAGTTCCCTTTCACTGTGGCCACAACATTTGAACCTAGCTCGATTTAATGTTTTAGTACAGACTTACATTGAAAACAACAAAGTTTCCAGGAATGTTGAGGACTTCTTAGTTCACTTGTCTTTTTGACAAATTCCCTCAGTTCTTTTATTTTCAAAATAAAGAAGCAAGCTTGGTCTCCTAGAGAAAAGGTTAAATGAGCCTGAAGAGGCAGAGGACATTAGTCCTTGGGCTGTGTGTTCATATAAATTTATGAAAAAACTATCTAGATAATAAGTCAGTCATTTGTTAAAATGATTTCTTCTTGATGCTTTCAAATTTAAAGACTGATTCCAATAAATGTTGATTTGACCCCAATAACCTCTCTCATTGAAGAAGGCACCACGTTACAGAGACTTTTATTTTTTTACCATTAATATCCAATCGAAATGCAAAAACGCTAGAATATGTGAAGAAACCAGGAAGGCAGGACATTTAAACACAAAACGAGAAGACTACCATAAGAAAGTAGTAATAATACAAAAAGATCAACTTGGATTTCATTATCTACTCAGTTTCTGGGTGTTGTGATGAATGTAAGACTGGCAATGGTGAATAATGCATAAAAATTAAATAGCTTTGTATGTGTAAGATCAGAAGGGAGAACTGAATCCTGGACCCCCAGAGGGTTAGCAACAAAATGTGTTCCTGCTGGGCTGTATCAGGTCATATTCCCCAATCCATGCTTTAACACTGTAGTATGTGCTTACTTAATATTTGACACATAAGAGCTCAAAAAAATTGTATTAATGCCGTTTATAAGTCAATTAAGAATATATGTTTATTCTTGGAATTTTATAATAGAGCATCATCTTCTTCTGAGTTCCTCACTTCCGGTGATTTTTTTTCTCTATCCTAGAATTTGCCATTAGCAACCGCTGTATCAACTCCAAATCTGAATTTCAAGTTCTAGTTCAATTTCAGACATGCTGATCTCTGCCTGCCACCTTCTTCTATGAACTTCCTATGGAAGTATAACATATGTTCAGATGAGTGCACAGTTCATGTTTACAACTCAATACATTTTACAGAGTATCCACCCCTCAGGTCTCTACCACATACATCAAGATATCAAAGGTCCTCTTCTCACAGAGGCTTCTCTGGTGCCTAACCCTTTCATTCTCCACAGCAACCATAACCCTGACTTCTAAACCATAGATTTGTTTTGATTGTTTCTAAACTTTAAATAAATAGAATCATACAGTAGGAAGACTTCTATGTCAGCTTTTTCTAAAAAGTGCAACATTATATCTGTAAGATTCACCCATATTTGTGGAGGTTTTTTTTTAATTATTGTTTAGAGGCCCAGTGTGCACTGGGGATGGGGGGGGGTGGGGGGCTCAGCCCAGCCTGCCTCTCTCACAGACTGGGACATTCCCTGAGGGGTCCTTAGCGCTGCCACGAGGCAGGAGAGGCTCCTGCCACCACCATTGCACTCACCAGCCATGAGCTCTGCTTCTGGCTGGGCAGTGCTTCCCCTGTGGGAGCGCACTGACCACCAGGGGGCAGCTCCTGCTTTGAGTGTCTGCCCCCTTGTGGTCAGTGCACATCATAGCAACCAGTTGTTCTGCAGTTTGGTCAATTTTCATATTAGCCTTTTATTATATAGGACTAGGGGCCCGGTGCACAAAAATTTGTGCACTCGGGGTGGAGGGAGTCCCTCAGCCCGGCCTGTGCCCTCTCACAGTCTGGGACCCCTCAGTGGATGTCCTATGATGACCCCAGTCTGTCAGGCGCCTTGTGTGTGTATGTGTGTGTGTGTGTCACCACTGGAGACCTGCCCCCAGCCGCATCTGAGGCTCAGAGCAGTCCTCCTGTGTGTGTCTACCTGCTGGGGGCCTGTCCCCAGGCACACCATCAAGGCTTGGAGCAGGCACCCCCTCTATGTTGATCTCTCAGACTCTTGCCCTCCCCTGCATGTTGTTCTCT
>PVJC01023428.1:15574-26603 GCA_004026665.1 Murina feae | reverse complement strand
GCCGCCGACCCCCTGCCGCCTCTTTCCCCCTCCCCGATGCCCCGCAAAGGGCCTGGGAAGCCCACCAAGCAGGCTGCCAACCCCCTGCCGCTGCTTACCTGCTTCCCGGTTCCCTGCAAAGGGCTTGGGAAGCCCACCAAGCAGGCTGCCGACCCCCTGCTGCCTCTTACCTGCTTCCTGGTGCCCTCCAACCCTGCCGCCTCTTTCCCACTCACGGGTCCTGGGTCCTGCGCTGTCCCGCCCTGCAGCCGCTCTGTGCACTCGGGAGGTCCCTCAGCCCGGCCTGTGCCCTCTCACAGTCTGGGCCCTCTCGGGGGATGCCCACCTGCTGGCGTGCCTGACCAGGCTGGGTGAGGGGCTTTAAAAAGGCTGCCCACAGCTCCCATTGACCCAACGTCCCAGCAAGGCTGGCTGGACGCAGGTTTCTGCGGTTTCTCTCCTATAATTGATGCTGTTCCTTTAAGGCCTGGCGTTTGTTTATCTTCTATAATTGATACACTGTTCCTTTAAGGCGGCCTTCTAACTAACGAAGCCTCCTCTGCTTCACCTCGCAGCGTCTATAATGAAACAATTGTTACTTTTACTGGTTAGGCCCGGGCTGCTCTTTCCTTCAGCTCCCGAGGATTCTATGATTGTTATATTGTTTCAAAGGTGTGTTTCGCTAGAGGCAGTTTGAGCGGAGCGGGCGCAGCTTCACTTTCGCTCCTGCTGCAATGGAAACGGCCGTTTACTCAGGTCCGTGAGTGGTGGCCGCCATGTTGGCTGGGCTAATTTGCATACAGCCGCTCTGATTGGCTGGTGGGCGTGGCTTACCTGTCTCGGAGAAACGGTTAATTTTACTATTTCGCTTTTATTAGTTTAGATATGTGTGTGTGTGTATATATATATATATATATATAAATGTACATATGTGTACACATGTACATATACATATACATATATATTATAATGTAGCAACCCTGGATGGAAATCAGATTTTCCCTTATCATCTCCAGGTTATTGTGGTAGCTATTTTTTGTTTGTTTGTTTGTTTAAAACTTTCCTTGACTAACTCTGTATTATATGTTTTGTTGTTTATTATTTTGTTTGTTTTCATGTGTAGCCACTGAAATATCTACATGGTTAGTTTCTTAGCTAGCATATTAAACACATTATACTGAGAGCACCTTAAATGTCTTGAACCAATAATTTTCTGGAGAAACAGCTTGTTTTAGAGGATGAGCTCTGAGTATAGAGAAGTAAAGAAAAAACATGCAAGTCAGGGTTTCCAGGGAACTTTCAGAGAAGTAAGATTAGGACCACTCTGTGTGGATGAAACTTTTGAGGACGTCCAAATGTGCTCTGTCCATGCCAGTGGCCACTAAGACTACTGGCTTTTATGCCTCATCTGATTGTGAGACCTTTTGTTTCCAAGGATTCTGTGGGTCTGGAGAGAGAGTGATTGGGGAATGACAAGTTAAAATGCCACGAAGTTTCCTATTCTTACCACAACTCAGCTATTTTTTTTCTTAAACACTTAGATAGTTGCAAGGTTTTGGTGAATTGCTAAAATTCTGGAAAAAAATGTTCTTTGATTATTTTTATTTTTTTTTGCCAGTGCTATCACTATTATAGAAGACTGGTGTTTTAGAGGTTCTTACTCTGTTACTACTGTTGCTGTAACCTCCAGAATTCTGCCTTAATTCAAGAATGAAGGGGAAATCAAGATATTCTTAGAGGAAGGAAAGTTAAGAGAATTTGCCACAGATACACATTAGACATTTCTACTCCTCTTGAATTTCCTAAATTATTTTTGTTGGAATGTGGTTTTCAATGTATGAAGAGAAAACATGTTAAACAACAATATAATGAATATAATGAATATACAGATATATAAAGGGATATAATGCTTCTATATTTTATTCAAGCTGGTAAAATGATGGCAACAGTAGACTCTGATAAGGTATGTATATGTAATGTAGCACTAAAAAGATATATAGCCCTGGCCGGTTTGGCTCACTGGATAGAGCGTTGGCCTGGGGACTGAAGGGTCTCAGGTTTGATTCTGGTCAAAGACATGTACCTTGGTTGCGGGCACATCCCCAGTTGGGGGTGTGCAGGAGGCAGCTAATCAATGCTTCTCTCTCATTGATATTTCTAACTCTCTATCCCTCTCCCTTCCTCTCTGTAAAAAATCAATAAAATATATTTTAAAAGATATATAGATTAAGTTCAAAATTATTGTATGTAAATCAAAATTGAATTACATAAATATGTAATTATTCCATAAAAAGACAGGAAAAAGAATTCTGTGAAACAAACTGAGGCAACAAATAGAAAAACACACAAAAAAAGAGTCAACAGCCATATGTTGATAATTACATTCAAAAAAGGTTTAGCCCTAGCTGGTTTTGCTCAGTAGACAGAGCATCGGCCAGGGGACTGAAGGGTCCTGGGTTCAATTCTGGTCAAGGGCACATGCCTGGGTTGTAGGCTTGATCCCTAGTGGTGGTGGTGGTAGGGGGTGTTGCAAGAGGCAGCTGATCAATGATTCTGTCATCACTGATGTTTCTATCTCTCTCTCCCTCTCCCTTCCTCTCTGAAATCAATATATATATATATTAAAAAAGGTTTAAATACACTAATTAAAATATAAACATTGTCAGGGTGGATTTTTTTGAAAAATGACCTAGTGATATGCTGTCTATAAGAAAGTTACTGCAAATATAATTATATTAGAGACCCGGTGCACAAAAATTTGTGCACTCAAGGGTGGGGGCGGGGTCCCTCAGCCCAGCCTGTGCCCTCTCGCAGTTTGAGACCATTTTGAGTTGTTCTCCTGTTAGGGTCAATTTGCATATTACCTTTTTATTATATAGGAGGATAGAGGCCTGGTGCATGGATGGAGGCCGGCTGGTTTGCCTTGAAGGGTGTCTCGGATCAGGGTGGGGTTCCCACTGGGGTGCCTGGCCAGCCTGGGTGAGGGGCTGATGGCCGTTTTAAGACTGGCCACACCCTCTTCAGGGTAGAGGGTCCTGCTGGGGTACCTGGCCAGTCTGGGTGAGTGGCTGATGGCTGTTTGCAGGCTGGTCACAGCCCCCAGCGACCCAAGCTCCCAGCAAGGATGGCTGGAAGCAGGTATCTAGGATTTATTTGTCTTCTGTAATTGAAGCTTTGTTGCCTTGAGCAGAGGCCACAGCTGGCCAGGGCAGGCGGGAAGCTTGGCTTCCTCCATGGCTGGGCAACCAAGCCTCCTGCTTGCTCCAGCTCTGTGGCTGCTGGCCACCATTTTGATTGGCTTAATTTGCATATAGTTGCTCTGACTGGCTGGTGGGTGTGGCTTGGGTTGTAGCAGAGTGACACCAATTTGCATGTTTCTCTTTTATTAATGTAGATAGGCATATTGAATGTAAAAGGATAGAAAAAGATATGCCATGCAAATATTAATAAAAAGAAAACAGTGATGGATATATTAATATTATGTAAAGTAGATTTTGGAGCAAAGAAAATACCATGAAGATTCTATAGTAATTAATTAATCAGTACAAGAAGATATAGTAATCCTAAATACTTATGCTCTGAACAACAGAACTGATAATATATGAAGTAAAAACTTATAGAACTGAAAGAAAAAGTAGACAAACTCACAATTACAGTTGGAAATTTCAACATCCCTCCTTCAGCCATTGATAAAACAATGAGACAGAAAAATCTGTAACATTATAGATGATTTCACAGAATTGATTTGACATTTACAGAACATTTCAACCAAAACAACAGAATACAGTTAACTCTTTAAGTGCTAATGGAACATATACCATGATAGACCATGCCCTGGGCCATAAAACAAACCTTAACACATTTTAAACAACTGAAATCATACAAATTGTGTTCTTTGACCACAGAGCAATTAAAGGAATAATCAATAGCAGAATTATAAAGGGCTAATCACCAAACTTCTTGGAACCTGAACAACACCACACTTCTAGATCATTCAGAACTCAAGAAGGAAATTTCAAGGGGTATTAAAGAATTACACTGAACTAAATGAAAATAAAAGTATGACATATCCAAATTTGTGATACATAGATGAAGTAGTGCTGAGAGGGAAGTTTAAGCAGCAAATGAGTACATTATACTATAAAAAGTCTCAACTCAATAATCTAAACTTCCACCTCAAGAAAGAGGAAAGAAGAGCAAAATAAACTGAAAGAAAGAAGGAAATTAATTATTAAATAAAAGAACAGAGATCAGATGAATTGAAAAGATGAAAACAATGGATATGGTCAAAACAAATATCTGATTCTTGGAAAAGATCAATGTAATTGATAATGTTTTAACAATGTTGACAAACAAAAAAGGTTGAAGACATAATTTACCAATACTAAACATAAAATAGGATATACCAAAGCAGATTCTGCAGATTTTAAAGGATAAGAAAAGAATAATCTGAACAGCTCTCTACATAAATGTTGGACAACTTAGATGATCAATTTCTCAAAAATGAAAAACTACTATAACATACTCAACATGCAACAAATAATTTGAATAGTTCTAGAACTATTGATAAACTTTACTGTTGTAAAGTAAAATCTTCTGGAAAAAAAATCTTGTAATAATGATGTATGTTCCCAGATGGGCACTAGGAATATCGAGAGGAACACTTTGTAAAGTATATGATTGTCTAACCACTATGTTGTATACTTGGGAATAATACAAAATAATATTGACTGTAAACTGTAATTGAAAACAAATAAAAGCTCAATAGGTGAAAAGTCAAATAAAATAAAATCTGAAAAAGGATTCTCCAGGCCCAGATGGTTTCACTGGAGAAGTCTACTGAACTTTTAAAGAAGAATTAGCACAATTTCTACACAATATCTCATAGGAAGTGAAATAGGAGGAAACATTTCTCAACTCACTTTATGAAAATAGTCTTAACCTGATATCAATAGCATACACAGGTAGCATGAAAAAATTTAAAGTAGAATTTATCAATGATATTGATAACTTTTTCTTTAAAAATTCATATGTGTATATATAATCTATATATTGTAATTTGGCAAGTATGATTAGGAAAAGAGTGATACTACATAAACATTTGAACTGTGAAAAGGAGATATAATTACAGATATGAAGGATCTTTAAATATAAGAGAATACTATTAGCATATTTAAGGCAAAACTTATTAATATATAGTAGTGGGAAAAAGTAGGTTAAATTACTAGCCATTATTAACTAAAAGATAAATCATAAGTAAGGATAGATATGAAATAATGCTATATAATAAAACCCTGGTATGCAAATCGACAAGAGGGCAGAATGACCAGTCGCTATGACGCACACTGACCACCAAGTGGCAGATGCTCAATGCAGGAGCTGCCCCCTGGTGGTCAGTGCACTCCCACAGGGGGAGCAATGCTCAGCCACAAGCCAGGCTCACAGATGGTGAGTGCAGTGGTGATGGCAGGAGCTTCTCCTGCCTCCTGGGCCACACTAAGCACCCCTCAGGGGATGTCTGCCTGCTGGTTTAGGCCAGTATCATGAATGTCATGCACTGAGGATCTAGTAATAATAATAAGAAAAAGACAAATAATACAATAATTAATAAATAAATTATAATACAAGAGTATACTCTGTATGTCACATACTAACAACTGTATACTTACTTTTCCCCACCACTGTATTTATATGAAAATTTTTGTGAAGTGTATAACTATATATAAATATTTAAAAATATATTTGTACATAAATTATATACACAAGTATATGATACATATAAAATGTATATATAAAATGCTTTAAATATATGTTTACATATATGTACAAAAACGATTTAAGAAAAGTTAATGTTTTGACTAAATTAATAACAGTAGAATGACTTTAAAAGTCAGCGTAAGTCAATTATCCTGTTGAAAAAAATATACTCCCAAAAATGTAGATGGAATATTTTTTAAATATATTTGTAGGCATTAGAAAGCTAATAAGACACTGAGAATCTATTAAAACAAAACATAAGAGAAGTCAGAAATACAGAGAGGTGAGTCTAGCTTTCAGGGCCACTTTTATTTCAGTGTGTATGCTGAGACCTGATTCAGTGATCTGGATTGAGAAAAAAGAATGGCAGATAACTAGAAACTAAAAGTAACTGCTTATAAATGTTCATGCAAATACTGGAATTGAACAATGTCATTACCATGATTGAGAATGCAATGCACAGATTTAATAGCATATTAGGTCCCCAGTTCAAAAGAAAATAGGAAACTAGCACATAGGTCAGATGGAAAGTGCCATAAATATAGCACAGAGAAACAAACTGAAGGAAAATACAGGAGAGAAAATACAAAACATAAAATGAGAGGCTCTAACATACATGCTATGAAGTATCCAGAAGAAAAGTGGAGTTTGGGAAAAAAACAATATTTGAAGAAACAATTCCTAAAATATAAATACAAGTTACAAGTGAATCCCTGTGAGACCCAAGTAAAACAAGTTAGAGAAAATTAAACCTATCATTGTAAAACTACTGAAAATTTAGGACAAAGAATAAGATCTTAAGAGCAGTTGATCAAAACTTAATTTCAAAGGCACCACAATTTGACAACAGACTTCACAAAGCAACAGTGGAAGCCAGCAAACATTGAAATGATATCTTCAGTGCTGAAAAACAAAAAAGGTTAACCTAGAATTTTAAAACTAGTGAAATTATTCTTCTGAAAGAACAACATTTTAAAAAATTAATAAAATATACAATTATCTATGTCAGCAACACACAAAAAGAAATTCCAAAAGGTATTTTTCAGAAAGAAATGAAATGATTCAATGTAGGAAGAAAGGAGAGAACAGTATTAAAGATTAAATATATGGCTATATCTAAATAAATATTGAATGTAAAAATTAAAATGAATACGCATTTTATTGTTTTACACACACACACAAATCAAAACATGTAACAATTACAGCTATTAAGATGAACATGGTAAATGGAGTTAAAGTGTCTTGAGGGCTTGAAATGCCTGGGAAAAGATTGAAGTACCTTCTTATATCAGCCTTTCCTTCCTTCCTTCCTTCCTTCCTTCCTTCCTTCCTTCCTTCCTTCCTTCCTTCCTTCCTTCCTTCCTTCCTTCCTTTCTTCCTTCCTTCCTTCCTTCTTTCTTCCTTTCATTTTGCTGCTCAAAAGCTGTATTGTTTCATTTGGTCTAATGCATGGATAAGGGCTTCAGGGTGATTAAAACAATGGCTCAGGAAGAGGCTCAGGTAAATTGACACCAGGGGATGCACAGGGGCCCCTCAAAGGCTCTGGGCTCCAAAGGCTCCTTGGTGCTCGAGGGTGGGTGAGCCTTTTAAAAGAGACACTTGCCCAGCCCACCTGGGCCAGCCAGCCTGCGCAGGTGAGTCAGGGGTCTCCCATCTTCTTGATGACTTTCACCTCCTCATCCAGGAAGTGGTTCTCCAGGAAGTCACAGAGATGAGGGTTTGCACGGGTAGAACTCTGGGCCTGCAGCTCCAAAATGGCCTGGGGCGGTTCCTCTCCAAGATGGGGCAGCTTCCCTGGCGTCCTGAGTTTTGCCCACTCATCTTGGGGAAGCTCCAGCACATCCCGAGAGAGAATTCAACCACTGCACTGGTTTTTCAACATTAAGAGATGCCCCGTGCCTTCATGCTTCTCCGCCACTCACAGAAGAAGTGGCCCACACCTTTGGGAACCACATGCTCATGGTCAAAATAGAAGCTGCGAGAGAGGTAGGTGTGGGAGGTTGGCCAGGGGGTTGACCACAGCCTCCATTTCAGTGGAATTAATTCTGAGCAATTTGGGAGCCCTTGGTTGTTCAGCAACGAGTTAAGGTAGGAAAAAACAAAACCGGTGTGTTGACTGGTCTCAGAGGTGGTTCTGAAGGTGGTGAGTGGATAAGACACAGGAGAGTGGAAATAGGGGTGTCCCTGGGTATGTTCCATCCAAACACTGTTGAAGCAAGAGACAGATCTGGGACTGCTGAGGGCACTGCCTCAGCTTTTTTATATATCAGGAATTGATGCTCCAATATGTAGTGCTGCCACTAAAAATAAATATTAAAAGTAAATTATGTCAAGATAATAGAAGGGAAAAATAAGAAAAAGTTTTTTAAAACTTCCATTAATTCAAAATTAGGCAAAAATGAGAACAATTCAAAGAAGGAGTTGGACACACATAGCAAATAGTATTCTATTTAACATACCTCTATAAATTAACTGATAAAACCCATCAGAGAATAAAGCAGGAAGAACATAGGACAGAGAATATGTGGACAACACAATTAACAAACATGATGTGACTGATATAGCTATAGAAAATTTCATCCAACATCTGCAGAATACAAATTTATATGAGGTGCACATGGGACATTATCCAAAATAGATTATCCATTGACTCACATAGAAAGTCTAAACAAATTTCAAAGGACTGTAGTCATGCTGGGTATGTCTCTGATCACAGAACAAATTAAGAAAACAAGAACAAAAAGATAATGAGTGCATTTCCATATGTTTGGAAATTAAGAAGTATACTTCTAAATAGATTTTGAGTCAGAAAAGAAATTACATATGAAATTAAAAAATTTATGAGTGAGCAAAAGAGAAAAAAAGAGAAAAGAAATGAGAGAGGGAAAAAAACTCACAGACATGGACAACAGTGTGATGATTGCTGGGGGGGCAGGGGAGGGGTGCCAGGAGGTGAAGAAGAGTTTAGGGGGATAAGTGGTGATGAAAGGAGACTTGACTTGAGGTGGTGAACACACAATACGGTATACAGATGACGTGTTGTGGAATTGTAGACTTGAAACCTGTAGACTTTTGTTAACCAGTGTCACCTCAACAAATTCAATAAAAAGGAGAAAAAATGTGAGTGATGCCCAGCCAGCATGGCTCAGTGGTTGAGTATTGACTAATGAACCAAGGGGTCAGGGTTTGATCCCAGCTCAGGGCTCATGCCAGGATTGTGGACTTGATCCCCAGTAGGGGACGTGCAGGAGGCAACTGATCAATGATTCTCTCTCATCATTGATGTTTCTATCTCCTTCTCTCTCCTTTCCTCTCTGAAATCAATAAAAAATATATTTAAAAAATATGAATGAAAATGCAACTTACAGGTAGCAGCTAAGTACATTTAGAAGAATAGTTATATATTTAGATGCATATAGAAGATAACATTTAAAAATAACCTGAGCTGCCCTGACCAGTTTGGCTCAGTGGATAGAGCATCTGCCTGTGGACTGAAAGGTCCCAGGTTTGATTTCAGTCAAGGGCATGTACTTTGATTGCGGACACATCCCCAGTTGGGAGTGTGCAGGAGGCAGCTGGTCGATGTTTCTCTCTCATCGATGTTTCTAACTCTCTATCTGCCTCCTTTCCTCTCTGTAAAAAAATCAATAAAATACATTTAAAAAAATAAAATATTAAAAAAAAAATAACCTGAGCATCCATCTATAGAAATTAGGACAAAAAACGGGTATGAAACTCAAAAAAAAAGAGAAGAAATTATAAATACAACAGAAATTAAAGAAGTAGAAAACAAATACAAAATTATAATTCTTTGAAATGTTAATGAAATTGATAATTTTGTTAATTTCCATTTTTGAATAAAATGAGGGAAAGAGAAAGAAAATAATAAAAATCAGGAATATATAAAGGACATTGCTACAACCCTTACAAAAAATATTGTGCTTATATTATGAATAACTAAGGCTAGACACTTGAAAATATAATTAAATGAGCAATTTCTCTTATAAAAATGAGAATCAGAAGACATAGAAAAATTAAATATATGCAACTGTTAAAATGACTTTTTCATTAAAAGTCTACTGCTGAAAATAAAATGTACTCCATGGCCAGATGGCTTCATGAGTGAATTCTACCAGTTATTTAAGGAAAAAAATCATGATCTTACACATCCTTCTCCTGAGTATAGAAAACAAAACAAAATTAGGAACACTTCCAACTGAATTTATGTGGTGTGCATAAGCTCTGACAAAAAAATTACAGAAAGGTAAAGATGATATCATTATAATCATAGAAATGTGAAAGAATCAGGTGACTTAGAATTAATAACTGGGTTTAACAAAAATTTAAAAAATACATATTTCCATATACTAGCCTCAAAAAATTAGAGGGAAATGAAATACATCACAAAATATTTCAATACATACAATGATTGTTTACAGCAATTGCAATGGAGCATTTAATTTGAGCATGTGTAGGGAAATGTGAATTATTATACACTATTAGCAATTTAAGTGTGTATATACACTGAGTGGCCAGATTATTATGACCACCTGACGTTCATAGGCAAATTAGCTATAATTTCTCACTGAACTTGCTAGAGGGCCAGATCATTATAAACGTCTGAATAGCACAACATACCTAAGTATCATTGCTGATCAAGTTCATCCTATCATGTTGATGGCGTATCCCAATGGAGATAGATGGCTTCTTCCAACAAGACAATGCACTATGCCATGGTGCTCGTATTGTGCAGGAGTGGTTTCAAGAACATGAGGGAGACTTTATCTTGCTTAGGCGGCCCCCACAATCACCAGATCTCAGTCCAATTGAGCATCTGTGGGGCGAGGTTAAGGGAGCCATCAGGCAGCTGGTTCCACAACCATCAGATCTCATAGAACTGGACAGTGCTATTCACCAGGCATGGTGTCAGATTCCTCGCATCACCTTTCAACATCTCATGGAGTCAATGCCAAGAAGAATCACCACAGTATTGAAGGTAAAAGGTGGCCCAATGAAGTAGTGATGGGGTGATCATAGTAATCTGTCCAGTCATAATAATCTGGCCACTCAGTGTCTGTATTATATATTTATCAATTTGTCAAATTCTCCTAGACTTTGACTTAGAAATTCCACTTTTCAGTATGCACTCTTGATCAAATGCTTGCAACAACACAAGGAAGCAGGTAAAAGGTAAGGTGACCAGATTTTAACATTGATAAAGTGGAACACCATTGACGGGGGTGGGGTGGGGGGGTGTCTTTTTTTATTATTATTACTTAACATATTACAAAGA
>PVJC01023427.1:0-26380 GCA_004026665.1 Murina feae | reverse complement strand
TACCTTCATCCGCCCCCCAGGGGCCTCCACAGGGCGTGTGGGAGTGTCTGCTGCATAGTGCGGAGAATCCGAAGCCAGTCTGCTGCCTGGCTCCACCCCGGGTGTGTTTGCTCAGCAGCAGGGCCCCACCGAGGGATCCTGCACCAGCGTCCGCCCCTGGCTCGCCACCCAGCTCTGCGTCAGGTGTGTCCCCTCAGTGGTGGGGGCCCACCAGGCGTGTGCAATTGTGGGCCCTCTGCCGGGAAACATCCAGGCCTGCATTCACCAGCCCTTCCACCCCCCAGTGCACGAACCCTGAAGGGGCTGTGGGCAGCCTGAAAATGGCCCTCAGCCCCTCACCCAGGCTGGCCAGGCACACCAGCAGGTGGGCATCCCCCTCCCCCTGAGGTGTCCCAGACTGCAAGAGGGCACAGGCCAGGCTGAGGGACCCCCCCCCCAGTATAAGTATAAAAATAAATCGAAAGTTAGCTCCCCCCTTGAACCTGCATTTTAATCTAAGAACACAGCCCTATCTACAGTATGATATCATCTTGGGGGCCAATGTATAGAACTGCCTTTGAGGTAAAATATTCTTATTAAGGTAAAAATTTCACAATCTTATAGTTAAACTTAAGCCAATAGCTGTCCCTGGGCCAGTGCCTCCCTCAGAGTCCTGCTCTACTACAGACAACATCACAGTGTACAATACAGGGTTTCTACTCCAGACACTTTCTCAGAATTAAGCATATGTGTTGCAATGTAAGATCAGCCCAGCCGGTGTGGCTCAGTTGGTTGAGTGTGTCCCACGCACCAGGAAGTTACTGGTTTGATTCCCAGTCAGGAAACATGTGTGGGTTGCAGGCTCCATCCCCAGTAGGGGGCATGCAGGAGGCAGCCGATAAATGCTTCCCTCACATCAATGTTTTTCTCTCTCTCCCTTCTTCTCTCTGAAATCAATAAAAACATATTTTTTAAAAGTGTCAGATCACTCATTAGTGGTGACAGAAAGACCACTCATCCATGACAGAATTCAATAGAAATAACTTCACACAAAAAACACAACATTTTATTGGGGAAGGGGGGGTGATGATGTTTAAAAGTAACATTCATATTTTTATATTGGTTTGTTAGTTTTTGGTGTAATAATGACATTTTGGTAATGTATGAAGGCTCCACATTTTTTAGAAATGAGCACTGAAGTATGTAGTGGTCAAATGCCATCATGTCTGGGATTTGCTGTAAAATACACTAGCACAGGAAAATGGGACAGATAAAGCACATGGTGCAAAATCTTGTTGGTGATGAGCAGATGGGAAGGGATTTTCTCCTTATTAGAGCATATTTGAATTTCATAATGTAGACTCACATTCTGAGGGGAAACATGGCCAGCTTTTCTTCATCTTCAAACAGGGTCAATTTGTACATTTTTCTTTTTCTTTCTTTCTTTCTTTTTTTTTTTTTTAATCCTCACCCAAGGATATTTTTCCACTGATTTTTAAAGAGAGGGAAAGACAGAGAGAAACATCGATTGGTTGCCTCCTGCATGTGCCCCAACCAGGGCCCAAGCCGGGGAGAGCCTACAACCGAGGTACAGGCCCTTGATTGGAATCAAACCTGGGACCCTTCAGTTCACAGACCTATGCTCTATCCACTGAGCCAAACCAGCTAGGGCATGTACATTTTTTTCTTTTTAAGTGACTTATGGTGCAAGTAAAATCCAATGAAAAATAAAGGCTGAAGTAAAGATTCGCTTTTATCCATTAAATTATGACCCCAACCTCATTTAAACTCCTTCCAAGGGAACACATGTTGAAATGCAGACAAAGAAGGCTAGCATGCACACAGAGCAAGAAAAGCATCAGGCTTCACATACGAAGCTCACCTGGACACCCTTCTGCCACAGGGAGGCTGCCTAAATGTGGAAAGGGAGGGGGAATACGAGCAGCTGACAATTAGCTGGACAATGCAGGAGAAGCCTCACCCTTGTATGTGGGTAAATGGATGGGAGAAAAAGAACAGAAAAGGCTGGTGTCTCCATTATGTAGCTGACTGCCTTGCTCCACCGTCTCCTTGGTGGCTCTAAACAGAACCAAATATGGACCCAGAACCAGGACAGTGAGAAGGCGTCAGGGCAATGGGGCTGCAGCACGTGAACTCTTTAGAAGGGGCCCCTTGGAGAAATCAATTCAAAAGGATACGCACGTGTTGACTTGTAAGTTTGTAATAACTGTTTGCTTGTAAATACAAGACAAATAGTAAGCCTGTTGGGCTAAAAGATGTGAAATTTTATAAAATGGCCTTCTCACCTGATGTCACCGTTTCTTCCACGTTCTTTTCATGGGTCTTCCCAAATGAAACAATTTCTCCTTTCTAGAAGGGGGAGGTCACCATGGGAGTATATATAGGTCCTCCAGAGGTGAGGAAACTGACACCTCACCCTCCTCGCCCTGTTTTGTGGGAAGCATGCCTTGAAAGAAAGCAGCAGAGAGCAAAGCAAGCTGGTGGGAAGGGGGGTGTCCCTAACACTTGGCAGAATAAAATGATGGCTCCTATTCTCACCCAGCGTGTTCTTGCAGCAAAGAGAGGAGAGGAGATGGCTCCCACTTAATGTGGCTCAGTGGTTCAGCGTCAACTTATGAACCAGGAGGTCGCAGTTCAATTCCTAGTCAGGGCACATGCCCAGGTGGTGGGCTCCCTCCCCAGCAGAGGGCATGCAGGAGGCAGCCGATCAATAATTCTCTCTCATCATTGATCCTTCTATCTTTCTCTCTCCCTCCCTTCCTGTCTGAGATCAATAAAAATATTTAAAAAGAGAGATCTGTCTATAAAACAAACTTAATTATTTAAAAAAAAGAGGAGCTGGCCTTCAAAAGTATGTATCTGGAAAGTAAAAAGTCATTTTCCTCTTTAAGTAAATAATTGGGATAAGAAAAACTACCCCAGGCACGGAACTCCACCAGAGTGCCCCCTCCCCCGCCCCTGCCCCAAGAGAACCATAGGGTTTTGAGGACCCATAGCCACACCTCCTAGGAGAGCAGTATCAGGGCTAGACTCTACAGGCCACATCTCGAAGGTTCTAGACCCATGTGCTACCTGGTGACACTAGATTGTTTTCTTTTTCTGATTCATTTAGTTAAAGCTTGATATATTTGAAATCTGCATCTGAAGTTTAAATCTGAACCCTCAGCATCAGGGAGGGCCCCATTAGCATCTGATAATTGCCTTATAAAGAGCTCTCCAGTGAAGAGATGAATTATGATGCATCCGTACAGTGAAATACGCTATAAAACAATACTGTGCTGTAAAAATGAATCGGCACTCTATGTAATGATGAGTAAGCGTCCCTTACCCATTGTTAGGTGAAAAAGCAATGGCAGAACAATCCCATTTCTGTAAGTAATGACTGCAAGTAGGGAAAGGTGACAAAAAAAGGCATGCAGTCCCTTGACAGTCAACCTGCAGGACTCTGATTAGGGAGGACCTGCAGTTCTGGGTCAGACATTGCTAGATGAAAAAGGGCCAAGAGCAAGTATTGCTATCATCATCATAAAAACGGTCAAGTTTTAGAAAGGGAGATTTCCTCTTTCTTGTGCCCCTTTCTCTGCAGGGACTGCAAAGCATGACTCCCTCCCTCCCTTTATAAATTCTTCCCTAAAAAATAAAAAAGCATTTTTCCTCCTCATCAAGGCAGTTTCCATCGAAAGCCAAGCCCCCTCAGTTGTAAAGTCCTAAAAAGAGTGGATGAAACCCTCCTCTGTCAGGACCTAGGGAGTTCAATGCGGTGCCAGCAGCACCCTGGGTTTCACAAAACAAAAGCTGCATCACATCAAAGGTACACATACGCGCACATATCGGTGTCAGGGCTATCCAACAGAGCCCAGCTGTGGATAAGTGAGCGGATAAATACACGTCCAAAGAAGACACAAGTCATATGTTAAAGAATGTATGTGAAAAACGCATCTTAAGAAACAGCAATGGAAGGATTAACTGAAGAGGCCGGACTTGGAGATGCAGCTTGGACAGAAGTGGATAGCTAAGGGGGGAGGGCAGGTCTACACTGGAGCTTCCCCAAAGGGGCATCCCCTCCCCATCACACCCTCCCAGCCCTGATGGCTCCAGGTATGTGAGGATCCCAACCTCCTCTCGTCCCAGGACAGCACGGTGGCAGGCCAGCTGCCACCACTCCCCTGGGCCAGGCATCTCCAGCCTGAGTGTCCTCTGTCATTGACCTCCACATGCCCTCTGCAGATAATCACTCTGTGTGCTCGATTGGAAAATGTGCTTCCCAAACACGACAGGTCTCTGGGAAAAGACTTGAAGAAGAGAGTGAGGGTGACAGGGGTGTCGAGTTAATTGTTGGGATTCTTTCATGCCTTCACTCAAGATTTTAAATATCCAGCTCTGGCCAGGTGGCTTAGTTGGTTCGAGTGTCATCCCAATCTGCCAAGGTTGCGGGTTCCATCCCCGGTCAGGGCACATTCAGAATCAACCAATGAATGCATAAATAAGTGGAACAACAAATTGACTTTCTCTCTCTCTCCTCCTCCCTCTCTCTCTAAAATCAATAGATTTGAAAAAAGAAGATTTTAAATATCCATTCCCATTATTTCCTCTCGAATAGGGTGCCACTCTCATATGCTATCAAACTCCAAGATCACTTATAAACCACTTCACATCTTGCCAGCCTCCAATTCAAAGAAATCCCTCAGTAAGAAGCTCAGGGGCACACCCATCCCTGAAATACAGTTCTAGCTCCTTTATTTCTGGTTTTATAGTAATTTCTATGATTTAATCAGCATAATTGCTGTTATTGCACTCAAAAGATGCAATTCCATGAATGTAACTATGGACTACGTTAGAATTTCTTTGGCACTTCCTGGCTTAAGGCCATATGGTAAATATAGGGTTGGGATGATGACTACACGGTCAAACCGCAGAGAGCATTGTCTCAGGTTGCATCAAGCTGATGCAAACCTATAAAAAGCCTTGTGTTTGCTGGGCGTTGAGAATTCTTTCAGTTAGCACAGAGACTGCTGGGCCAGCACACAGATTTTCTATCACACTATGTGGGAAAAAGTGTGTTTGTGTTCGATGCTTGCAAGGGAAGAAAAACACAGCTTGACACTGACACGCTTTAATTTATAACATTCTGAGCCATGTTTACATCTTGGAGGAGATTTTCATGCAGTGCAGCAACAAAGCAAAATATTTTCCAAAAATGCATTTAAGTAGCTAGAGACACCAAGCCGAGAGCCTGCAATGGGAAAATGAAGTGATGGGATTCGCACCATGGGACTTAGAAGTGATCAGCTTCAGAAACTCAGAACTCCCCACCCTTTGTGATCCACCTTGGCAACCTCATCGAGCCCTGACTGCCCTCCCGCCCTCCCACACTGAGTGGAAAGGAGATGCCAGGAGAAAAAGACTGGGACCTAGCAGACAAGGGATGGGAGACACCAGGCTTCTGATGGCCCGCCAACACAGGCTTTAGCTGTACACCTTAATCCTTTCTCTTCTTCAGGGGTATTGCTGAAGGTTCTCTAATTTCACTGGCTGGTTCAGGAGCACCATGGTGGACAGCAATGCCATGGGGATTACGGTGTGTATGAAAAGTGTCCCTTTAATTACATGGCCCCAGTGTATGGGTGTGTTTTTTAAGGGGGTATGTTATGGGCTGAACTTTTCTCCCAAAATTCATAGGTTGAAGTTCTAACTCCAGTACTTCAGAATGTGAGCATATTTAGAGGTAGGGGCTTTAAAGTGGTCACTGAGTTCAAATGGGGTCATTCTAATCCAATGAGTCCCAACAGGCAGCGTCCTTATAAGAGGAAATTAGGACACAGACATGAACAGAAGAGAGACATGTGAAGACACAGGAAGAAGACAGCCATCTATAAGCTGAGGAGAAAGGCCTCCTAAAATGATCAATCCTGTCAACACCTTGAGCTCAGACTTCTAGCCTCCAGAACTGGGAAAATAAATTTCTGTTGTTTAAACCCCAAGTCCATGGTAGTTTGTTTAGACAGCCTGAGAAAACTAACACGGGGGTGGGGGAAGGGGGTCTTGTGACTCTTGATAACTTGTCGGACTTAGTTTCACCAGTCATTACCCAGGGGATTGCCATCCCTAGTTCTAGCAGCCCTCCCGTCCTCCCTCCCGTTCTCCCTCTCTCCCTCCTTCTTCTAAATGCCTCTTTTAAATCTGTGGTTGGCAAGCTAACTGCAATTGTCAGGCCTTTCAGGAGAGCCCAGTGGTTAAGAAGAATACAGGCTCTGGAGTCAGACTGTCTGGCCTAGAACCCCCGCTTGGCCACATACCTGCTCAGAGACCCTGAGTGAGAACCTGTACGAAGCTACAATACGTTCTGCCAAATGTGAGCATGCAAGATGTTAAAAATGGATTTGTAAGTCTGTCTTCCTTCACAAGCTTAGACTGCCTTTCTTTTAAGCTGCATTTAGCTGAATCAGTAAAAATGGCTGTGATCAAGGTCACAAGCTTCCACATGACTTTTTTTTTTTTTTTTGCCCATCTTCACACCCACAGGATACTCTTATCAAACCTTCACACCCCTATTTTTCCTCTTTGCTATACCCACAACATCTTAATCTTCCTAGTATGTGAAGGGGTGCATTCCGACATGTTTCTTCCTATTTCCAAAACACCATTGACAAACTTTGCTTCTCTCCCCTCAAAATATTTCTTTTAAACTGTTCTCTTTCCTACTCCACTTTCCCCATTCATGGTGTCAGAAGTCATCACTATTTAGGACTCTCCTCCATCTTTCATGGGACAGAAGAATTGGCATCATCTGATAGAACACACAATTCAATACACAGCTGATGTTTTATAGAAGTGTACACTCGAAACCTGTATAATTTTATTAACCAATGTCACCCCAATAAATTCAATGAAAATTTCTAAAAACACCTAGGAGAAAAGAATAGTTGCCATTGTGAAAAGGCAGGTCAGTGTTTAAGTTCAAAAGTTTAATTACTTTTGGGGTAAAAGTAATTTAGGGTGGGGTAAAAGCAAGTTTACAGTTGTTCATGTGGAAAGTACAATTATTAATAATACAAGAATAAACTGTTTCACATACAACTATAAACTGACTTTTGCCTCACCCTGTCTTGTATATAGCGCAGTTGTGTAATGGTATAATGCTTTTTAGCCATATAAGGAAAAATATAACACTGCAACTCTGATTTAGAATACCTTTCATTGAAAATGACTTTTTCTAGAGGTTCTTCAAGGAAAATACATATTATCATTTGGTTTCTGAATGTGAAAAGTTTTCCCCTGTACATGAAGTTTATGGCTTCATAGGGTGGCTTTGAGTCATCAAAGGATGTGATGATCAACATGCACGTTCTGAATTAAGTGGGGCCTTAGGGATGGTGGGAGGGCCACCCAGGCCATCCCAGGATTCCTCAACAGGCAAGGAAGGCTCATCTTGGGAACGCAGAAAAGCAGCAGTGAGTTAGTACTTAACTACCTGCAATAAAACCAGCTTCTTAATGTCCTGGCAAGTCATGTTTATTTAGCATATTACTGAGGGGTGATGACTCAAAAAAGTTCCAGCTCAATAAAATCACTATTAAGTGATTCAGCAAACCAAGTCATGGTCAAAGATACTCCTTGACTAAATGCCCCCAAAGTCGCCTCTTTGAGGACTCAGACCTGTGGACGGGGTTATGTATGTCAGAGAAACCCACTCCTGGTCTCTGTATTCTGTTGGTTCTTTAGAAGTTGGCAAGGGGCCAGAGAGTAAATATCTGAGGCTCTGGGGTCCAAATAAGGTCTCAGTTGCATAGGCTTTTCTTTTACAGCCCTTGAAAAATGTAAAAAGCATCCATAGATCATGGGTTGTATAAAAACATGCCATGGGCTCTACTTTGCCAATTCCTATTCTCTACATCAAACTCCCAGAGCCAGATCTGAGTGCAGAGGGCCCTCCTTGCTTCTTGCCTGTTCAGGCTGACATTTGCCCCTGCCATTCCCAAAGAACTAAAGATGGGAGGCTTCACCCTGGTAGGAGTACACAGAAAACACCTCACAGAAGGGGCCAAGGGGGAAAGGGTAAGAAGGGATATGAAGGCTGAGAATAGATGGGGGTCAAGTTTCTGAGATCATAAAGGGCATGGAAAGATGTTCTTGTTTTCTATCCCACTGAACAAGAAGGCAACGTATAGACCCAGTCAAGCTCTCTCACACTTGCTACTGACTTGCAAGAATCACACCTTGAAACCGGAAAGAAGATAAAGCACTCCTTTGCTCAATGGGGATTATCATGTAGACATTATAACACCATCCACTCCCTACAGGCGTTTCAGGTCCAGAAATTGTCCAGAAGGTCCTAATACATTTAGGACAATCCTATAAAATAAAAGAGTAATATGCAAATTGACCCTAACAGCAGAATGACTGGGAATGACTGGTCACTATGACACACACTGACCACCGGGGGCAGACACTCAATGCAGGGGGAGCTCTGCTCAACCACAAGCCAGGCTGACGGCTGCCAGTATAGCAGTGGTGGTGGTGGTGGGAGCCTCTCCCTCCTCCTCAGCAGTGCTAAGGACATCCGACTACAGCTTAGGCTTGCTCCCCGCTAGCAAGTGGACATATTCCAAGGGCTCCTGGGCTGCCAGAGGGATAACTGATTGCCACCTTAGGCCCAATCCTCCGGGGAGCAGGCCTAAGCCAGCAGGTGGACATCCCCCGAGGGGTCCCAGACTGAGAGAAGGCACAGGCTGGGCTGAGGGACCCCCCTCCCCAAGTGCACAAATTTTTGTGCACCAGGCCTATAACAGATCATTAGGAGAATAAGGGAATGTTGGAGGTGGATGCACTCTGCTTAAAGTTACTGTTGGAAAATACAAGGTGAACTGTTCCCTAATGGTCCAATTTTGATGTCACTGGTCACCTGTCATGGCACATGACCAGAGAATTCGCCACCTCCTGGTAATGCTTTCACATTCCAATTATGCTTAGGAGAAACTTGCAGCACGTGGTAATTTCTTGCTAGCACCTCTGCAGAAAAATCTTCAGTTCCCACCAACCTCATGTTCTCATGTCCCTGTTTAGACTTATGGTGTTTCTTTTGCTGACAGGATATAGCTGGGCCACAGGAAATTTCAAGGCCCTAGCCCCCAAAATGTGATATTAATCAGATGTGTGCCAAAAACAACTTTCTTTAAAATGTCCCAAAGGTTATTGGTGGCTCAACATTCCTTTACTGAAAGATAAGTTGAACTAAAATCCATAAATTCCATAATAGTAGAAGTTTGTTTTTTGTTTATTTTTGTTTAATTTGTTTGTTTTTGTTTAATTTATTAGTTATCTGTTTGTTTTTCAATATCATTTTTTATCCTTACCCGAGGGTATTTTCCACTGATTTTTATTTTTTTTAATATATTTTATTGATTTTTTTTCTACAGAGAGGAAGGGAGAGGAATAGAGAGTTAGAAACATTGATGAGAGAGTAACACCGATCAACTACCTCCTGCACACCCCCTCCTGGGAATGTGCCCACAACCAAGATATATGCCCTTGACCGGAATCGAACCTGGGACCCTTGAGTCCGCAGGCCGATGTTCTATCCACTGAGCCAAAACGGTTAGGGCTCCATTGATTTTTAGAGAGAGTGGAAGAGAAAGGGAAAGACAGAGAAATATCGATTGGTTGCCATCTACACTCGCCCTGGAGCCCGCAACTGAGGTACATGCCCTTGACTGGAATCAAACCCAGGACCCTTCAGTCCACAGGCTGATGCTCTATCCACTGCACCAAACCAGCAAAGGCCAGAATTTTGTTTTTTATCTGCTCGATTCCAGATGTATTCCAAGTGCCTAGAAACTGTGCTTGGAACACAAAGCAAGCTCACAGATATTTGTTGAATAAATGAATGAAAATTGTTGGTAAAACTTTAAGAGTGGTAAATAACTTATAGAAAAGGAAGAACCTAGCTTGGCAAAAGAGAAGCTGCAGATGTTATAGCTGTTTACTTTTTCATCCCCCAAATAAAAGCAATAAACTGAACAGACTGGACACCTTTGTTCTCCCGATATTCTGCAACTGCCCAGCAGGCAGACCCTCTAAGGCACAAAAGTGAGAGTCCTGCTGAGCAGCAGGGTAGGGGCTTCCGGAAGCTGAACCCACTGACACGGAAACTACTGATTGAAATGCAAGCTTTCTACGAAGATGGAGTATTCTAGAACAAAGGAAGAGCACATTTGCTTTTCCCTGGTGCACCCACCCCAGCTTCACTTACTTAGAAAGAAGAAGTGAAGTAATGTAGGAAGTCAGGCATCAACTACTTCAGGGACAATGAGTGTAGCAACTGGACCCGGACTCAAAGGACACACCAGTGAAAGCACAGCCTTTTGTGGCGAGTTCCATTGTTAGCTGTTTCCTAACACTTTGTGTTGTGTCTCCAAGAATGAGTGAAAAGTGATACAGAGGCTGCCTTGGCCAATGCCCGCTACCTTCCCTCCTCTAACACCTGTTCTTCTACTTAAAAAATAAGAGAGTGTGGGAGGAAGCGGGATTCCCTTTGAAACTGTCATCCTCCCCATCAAAGCCAGTGTCTATAGGGCAATTGTCACATGAGCAGGTCCTCCTCAGGCGTTATTTAAAATAGCAAGCTTGTGGAGTCAGCCAGAGCTGCCAGAATCGGCCCTGTACTAACATCACCAGTTAAAATTAAGCCAGTCAAACTGGGAACCAATGCAAATCATGGCAGCATCTCACGGAGGTGCAGGCAATCGGACTGCTGAAAGGCCTAAGATTTAAGTCAAATCTCATCATTATTTGCTTGTAATGTTCACATATTCATTCTCTTGGTCATTTGATCATGTGTATGCAGGACTGTCCAGGCACAGGGCTAACCTCCAGGGATACAGCTGTGTATGAGGGGACAGTCGATTCAGGCCCTCCGAGGGCTGAATGCCCAATGGGAGACAGGACCAGCACAGGGAAACAGAGGCTGCCTTCAACATGCCTGTGATTTAGGCAGTTTTGCACGAAGCCACCTTCCCTGATCCCCTGCTCTGTTCTTCCCAACATCCGTTACCACTTTCTCCTTAACATTAGGGTGTCAATGGTTAAGATATAAATGCTTTTTGAAAAGGGGATCACATGCCCTAAAATGAGCCAATAATCATTCATAGAGCTGCCCTCGGTGCTGTCCTGAGCTACTGGTATGTGGGCCACAAGACAGGGAAGCGGCAGAAAGAGGGACCAGAACTGCGCTGGGGACTTAATGATCTGCCAACAAGACTCCTTCAGGACCCTATGCAATCCTCTAAAATGGGGTAACGGGCCTCCACCTGATGATCCCATGGCCACACAAGTTGGGCACCTTGAGTAGTCAGGGAGAAGGCAGGAAGCAAAGCTATGTTCTTTTGTAATTTTCCCAACCTGGGCTACTCCACATTTGGAACGGCATCTAGAAACAACTGATGTGTGACTGGTACATAAACACTCTCAGTGTTTCTGGCTGTCATCTGAACTTGCACTTTCAAAAATGCCTACTAGTAAGCCCCAAACTCACAAATAAAACTCAACAAATGTCCACGGAGCATCTACTATATGCACTCACTACACCAGACATAGGGAGACACAGTAGTGATCACAAGAGGTAATGGTTTTGAGCACTTCCTACACATGTTAACTCATTTCATCTTCCTGGCAACCCTGTAACTCTAGTCCTAACGTGATCCTCACTTTACAAAGGAGAAAATTAAAGCACAGAGATTAAGAAACTGTTCAAGGTCACAACACAAATGGTAGAGCTGGAATTCAAACCCTGGCCGAGTTTCTACTATTGTGCCAAAGCCCTCTGTAGGAACCCGGTGACCTATCGGATAGTGCATTCTCCAGGCCTTCCCGCAGTGTAGCTTTAGCTACAGTTAGCTACAGTCCGATGCTCTCATCTGGTGATGCTGCTCTAATTAAGCGACCTTCTTGTTCTCCAAATTCCAAGTAAACACATTTGCAGAAATACCACATTAACTTCCAAGTTTTAATAGGATTTGGCAACGCTGTTGTGTTATCTCAAAGAGAAGTGGGAGGTTTGCCTCCCCGTGTCATTGCTTCCTATGGGAACATGACCCTGAGTAAGAGCAGTGCCTAGTAGGACACCACTGCATGAACAAATACAGCTGAGGGGCAGCTGGGGGCCTCCACTTGGAGGTCCATGAACCCCAAAGCTGAAAATTGTAGCTAATGCAATTTAGACAAACACCGAGCACACTATGTTAAACAGCCACACTATGTTAAACAGCCACGCTAAAAAAAAAAGCTGTATTCTCTTCCCTATAAACTCGTTCCCAGCTGCTTGAATCTCTCCCTGATCATTGATAGTATAGTATAAACTACATGATTTTGAACTCAATCATGTACCATGTGTGTTGGTTACAGTTTCAAAGGCCTTATCTAAAAATCAAGTCTGTAAACTGCAACCAGGGACTGTAGCTTATTCTTCTGTGCTCATTTTCTAGGACTATTTTTTTAAATATATTTTTATTAATTTCAGAGAGGAAGGGAGAGAGATAGAAGCAATGATGAGAGCAAATCATTGACTGGCTGCCTCCTGCACATCCCTCACTGGGGATCGAGACTGCAATATACCCTCGATAGGAATCAAACCCAGGACCCTTGAGTCTGCAGGCTGACATTCTATCCACTGAGCCAAACCAGCTAGGGCTCTAGGACTATTTTAAACTCATAATAGATGTTCAATAAATCTGTAATAGACCAAAAAAGTTAACTAGGATGTTTATTAGACACAGTCTCACTCAGTAAAAACTGGATTTTACTGACAATTCATACACATAACATATGTATTCCTTTTGTCTTATTTTTAAAAAGCCTTTAACATCTCCTTTTATTGATATGAGACCCATAAAGGAAGATGAAAGTAAATACAAAACTTTCACTCAAGCCCTAACTGGTTTGGCTCAGTGGATGGAGCATCAGCCTTTGGACTGAAAGGCCCCAGGTTCGATTCTGGTCAAGGGCATGTACTTTGGTTGCGGGCACATCCCCAGTAGGAGGTGTGCAGGAGTCAGCTGATTGATGTTTCTAACTCTCTATTCCTCTCCCTTCCTCTCTGTAAAAAAATCAATAAAATATATATGTTTTTAAAAACTTTCATTCAAGCTACATGATTTAGGGGGTGGGGGGAGGGTAAAAGAAAAAGTCAGCTTGTGGGAAAAGCTTTAATAGTCACAGGAGGAGCAAGGCCATGACAGCTTTATATGCTTCATTTGGCTCTAATAAACTCAGCTAAATCCCACACCAACTCTGACATCTTAGCTGGGAAAGAGTATGACCTATGTCAGATGATAATGCTAAGTAAATATCGACTCTTGTTAAGGTGTCATTGGCATTCACTCAACAGTGCTTAGTACATTTTGGGTATTGGCACAATGTACATTGCCCTAGAGAATCTCTAGAGACAGACCCTGTGATTAAGGTAAAATCAGACAAGGAAGGAAAGCTATACATGTATGAACCAATTTTGTGTCTAATATGATAATACAGAGTTAATTGTTTAAGACAGATCTCAAGGGCATAAACCACTATGGTCATGGTGAATGTTGGGACCCATCTAAATGGGTTCGCACCATGACCCAGGTTTCTATTAAACTTTCTTTTGAATTTATAGTCACTTGAATTTAGTCTTCTTCCTTATTTAGATGCCAGGATCTGGAAAGTCCCGCCTCATCTATAGACACCTCTGGGAAGATAAAAGGACCCAGACTTTGAAGTCAGACAAACTTGGGTTTGAATCTTGGCTCTCACGTGTATTAACTGTGACTCTGGGCAAGTTTACTTAATCCCTCTGAGTTTGGGTTCCCTCCTCTGCAAAACTGAGAGTACAAATGCTACAGCTTGAGCATAAGACATAATGTATGCAAAGTGCATAGAACAGTGCTGCATGCATAATCAATCCTCAAACTGTCATTATTTAACATATTGCAAAAGACTAAAGTGGAGAGATGCTGCTTACGTGAAGACATGCAGAAATGTACGGAGCGTGGGGCAGAACAAAGATTATTCTCATTTTCTCATCTCCCTATCTTTTTAGATAGAGATCAGATTTATGGCATCTACCATACTCATTTTAGTATTGAAGCCATCTCCATATTAATAATAATTTTAAGTCATTTTTAACAAGTTCAAGAAGTTCCTTCTCCTGTGCTAAAGTTGTTCACCAAAAGACAGCTAGTAAACAGAGGGCCCACATAATCAGATAGTGTTCCCCGAGCAATAGGTTTACTGCGGTACTTACTGCTTAATTGGGGGTCACCTGAGAGCTGAAGAGTTGGTTTCCTGGAAGGCTGGTTTAAGGTGAATGTGGTCCATCGGCAGAGGCCCCCACCCTCCTCAAGGATGGAGCTAAATGGGCTCGCACCATGACCTGGATTGAGGAGCCTGTCTTCTATAGCCGAAGTTTTCCCAGGTTTAATCATATCTCATTAACCTGCATGTTCTGGTTCCAGAGGTCCAGGACTCTAACAGGCTTCCGGATGATGTTCACGTGGCTGGTTTCCAGACCACAATCGAATTATCAAGAGCCAGGACAACCACAATTCAAAAACCAAGGCTACATAGTATTCCTCCATTCGTGGGGTTCAAAAACAAAATGGGGGCAGCAACTGCCAAGGCACTGTCTTTACAAAATTACTAACTTTTGGTGGGATGTACTGATTGGACGGCCTGAGACAGCTTCTAAACCACTGGAACTGTCCTGTATTATTATCCCTAGTGGAGGTTGCATGGGTGTACACATGAGGAACTGTAGAGTTTAGATGTGTGTGCTCAATGTCACTTATATCTCAATTTTGGGGGGGAAATCTAACATAGAAAATAAAGGAATGAGTATACGAAGAGGAAAAGCACTACATTATGGAAGTAGTGCTAAACCAATGGAGTATACCTAGAACTCTCCACTCCCATAAATTAACTTAAACCCAAATAACTGAATATTCACGAGGCATTTTCTCCAGCTGGAAACATCCTCTCCCATCCATTCTTAGTGGAAACACATTGAGACACTGTTAGTGTTTCTTGCTGAGAGTCTAGGTGTGAAAGAAACCCCGCTGTTTCAAAAATCTGAAGGGAAAAAAAATGACAGCAACAGTCCTAACAAATGGACTTGTCCTGACCTTAAGACACTCAACAGGCACCCGTGGCTCCTGCAAATTGGACATGCATTCTGTAACTCGCTGATTTACACACAGCCAGACCTTCAGGCTCTGAACAAATGAGCAAACCACCTCAAGAACACTTTCCAGGTTAAATTAGAGGCTTTATACTGTGGTGATAGGAAAACAATGCGTCTGAAGAAATATTGTGGTCGTGTGGATGAAACACAGGGTTAGAACCAGGCAAGCAATTCCGGTGCCAGCACCACCAAGTCATTTCACCAGGTGGATGACCTTGCTTACCCAGTTAACCTCTTCCAATCTTTACCTGACCACTAAACACACTTCTTCCTCCTTCTCTAACCCTCACATATTTTGTTCAGTGATCACACACACACACACACACACCATGTCCTGGAGAAGGCAGCCCTTCCCAAGGAGTGACTACTGATTCGCCTAAAAGGCCGTCATCGTTCCACTGCCAAGGGCAGACTTTAAAGCATGGCACCTGGCGTAACTGATGGCGCCTTTGTACCACTAAACCGACCAGCCCTGAATCCACTTACACCAGAACCTGAGCCCATGAAATACCATGTTTCTTAAAGCTGAGAACAATCATGGTTGACTCATGCCCTATGACATTATAAATAGTAAAATTTCCTTTTCTTTCAAGTTCATCTCTGGGGGTTGCAGTGTTACCTAGTACTACCCAGTATTTATCCTGGCACCCCAAACAGTGTACGGTTCCCAAAGACAGAGACAAGTCCTGTGTGTATGGGGATCACAGTATCTCCCACAGCACCCTTAGAAAGCCGACAACGAATACACCCTTAGGGGTGCACACCTCCTCTGTCCAGTGAGAGCACTGGCATAGAAGCCAAGAACAGTGATGAAAAACACATCCAGCCTCACCTCCAAAAAGCTGCAAGCAGGGAACAGTGCCTCCCTGCTGGAAACTGTTTTTAACTACCTTGGTTGCTCTGAAAGGTCAGAGCTATGCACCCATTGTTTAAGTTAAAACATTGTTAATGACAGCAAATCCCCTCTTGTTAATTACATGTAAAATTTTTCCTTGGAATTTCCTGCCTAAGCATATGGCTGTTTTCTCAGAGACTCAATAAAAGGCTGGTGAGCCGCAGGCATCAGTAGAGGAAAGATGCCATGCCTGGTCCCCCAGTTTCCAAATTGATTCTCTTCTAGTCTCTCTTCATTTTGTGTGTGGCCTCCTTCAGAACTCGAACCCTGAACAGGAACCCTGAACCACGCTGGATGTGTAAGGGGCTCTAATACCTCCCCTTACTTTTGTTGAGAAAAACAACAACCAGGGAGCATTTTCCAAACTACGGATTCCCTAGCTCCATCCAGGCTTAGTTTTAACAAGCACACAGGTGACCTGAGGGCCATGTTTTAGGAATAACTGTCCCTCTTCTTGGTGGCTCGACAATTTTGACTTTTTTTGTTTTTGTTTTCAATCAACACAACCATCTCCCTTACCCCTTTGCCAGCAGAGGCCCTGACAGTGTTACACTCTGTCCTGGCAGAAGGTCACAAGACAGCCCAAGGCCAAGTATTTACTTGTTGATGTTATGTTTTCAAAACAAGATACAAAAGCAGCCATTCGTCTTTGCCTCGCTGTTTACAACATAATCCGATCCACATTCCTTATGAACTTTCCACCTCTTCCCCTCCAACCTCCGCCAGGCAAATGTTCCTGAGACCAGCAAACAGCTTCTGGCCCTGAGGGCACAGACTGTAGGCGCAGACTCTGCGGTGCCCCTTGCTGACCTGGCCCAGAAAATAGAGAAAGGTTCGCACCACGGGGAAGTCATCCAGCGCATCCCAGCACCCCGTGCCCCGAACGCACCTCCATCGCCCTCTGCGGCGCTGCCTTCTCACCAGCCAGGGTGTCCAGTGGCGACACAACGCAGCCTGAAGCTTACCTGAAACACGTGGTGAGCTCGCCCGAGGCCTTCAGACACGGGTATTTGGTCGTGGCGATTTTGTTTTCGGAGCAGACTTCTCTACGAAAAAGTTAGAGAGGCAAAGTCGTTGACTCTCCACGGGAGAGCGCAGGCCCGTGTGCGCAGGGGGGTCCGCGTCCCGGCGCACCGAGCAGCCACTGGTCCCCGAGCGCGACGCCCAGCGGCCATCCCAGCGAGCGAACCCAGTCCCAGCGGCACTGAAGCTGAAGAAGCGGATCGCAGGAGAGCGGAGCGTTGGGGGGCAGAGGTATCACAGATGGGGAATCGCAGGCTGATGGCGCGGAAGCTGTCACCCCCGGGCAAGCTGAGTGTCGCCAGGGACAGTTGAGCGCACAGCCTGTGACTGATGGGTGGCGAGCGTGCTGGCCGCCTGCGACCCGAGCGCCTGGCGTACACCATTCAGGGGCCGGCAGCGCTTACCTGTCGCTGTGCTCAGGCTCCTCGCGGTAGCTCCACGTGTGCCCCAGCGCCAGGAGCAGCAGCAGCGGACCCAGGCTCTTGCCCAGCTGCCCCGTCGCCGCTCCTCCCCGGCTCGGAGGCGGCGGCACCATCGGGGACGCTTTTTCCAGGCGCCCGAGCCCTCTGCTCGCCCTGCGCCCGGCTCCTCCGCGCCCGCCGCCGCCGCCGCGGTCTCTCTCCCCGGCAGGGGGCGCCCGAGGGCAGGGGCGTTTGCGCCACCTGCGAAGGCACGGGGGCTGGGCTGCTGTGGCTTTGAGGGATCAGGCTAGGAGTTGGGGTGCAGAGTGCAAATTCCGTAGACCGGCTGGAGAACCACCTGTAGGGTGGCGGGGTCCGGATCGTCTCAGCCGGGATGGTCACGCTGTTACCAGACTTGCTGGACGCAGCCTCGCGCTGCGCGCTCCCTCTTGCCTCTGTCCTGGGCTGAGCGGAGGGCAGGGTGCGGAAAGCGGGCGGCTGCTCGCATCTTACACCAGAGTTGCCCGACCGAGAGGAGGAGGAGCCGCTTCTCCCCCAGGGAGAAGGGGGGCCGAGGGGTTAACACGCTTCCTTCCTGTCGTCAGTGGCTTCTAACGACCAGGACCAGGACGTTAGCTTTCCCGCCGTCATGTTTCCAGAACGGGGGAAGGAGGTGGTGGGGAGACTACGGCTGCTTTTCCAAACTGCCTTTCATGCCCGATCGCTACTCGGCTCCCCGTTAGAATCCCAGGAGAAAGTTCCCCGCTGGCTTCGCTTCATTCGTTAGCAGCGCCGCTGGATTCCGTAATGAGCTCTCGGCGGCTCTTTCCAGGGGTTTTAAATCCTCTTACCCTGAGCTGCTTGAATGCTGTTTATATGTGACACGTGAGAGCTGGAAACTCCTGGAAGATCAGGTGAGAGGCTGTAGGTCCCACCAACTCCATCCAGTTAACACAGCGGTGTATGGGTAGCCTGAAAACCAGGCTGGGGGTGTCCATCAGCGCAATTGGTGGGGACTCGGCTGTAATTCGTACACGTCTGCATCTTAACACTTTATTGCTCTTTGGGAGGTCTCTTCTGATAAAGAGAAGCTCGTGATTATAAACGTGCCCCAAGTGCCAAGCAAGTGGTCTGTCCCAGAGATGGTAGGAGCAGGAGGTTGTAATGTTTAATTAACTCCACCCCCAGGACCATGAGGTGAGCGGTAGCTTGTCACAAGTTAGGAGGGTGCAAACTGGTTAGGTCGGCAGGTGTTTTGATTCAAAATAGTCTGATCAACTGAGAATTGCTGTGCCTGTCACATAAGCCTCGACATTTTTCGCAGCAATGACATCCTCATTCCTCTGTAGAATGCTTCTGTATTTTCCATAGGGTTTTCCACATTTGTGATTTTATTTGACACAATAGTCCTTGAAGCTATGGGTCTGACTTGGTTCAGTGAAGTGTTTTTCACCCCCTGCAAATCTTACCTAGACATGGAAGACCATAAACCACACAAATGTTTAAATGTGGCACTACACAAAATGAGTGTTTTTCACGTAGTGATTCAGAGGATACTTCAGATGTTTGCAAAACCTGAGCATGGCCATTATGTAGTCAGAAAAAAAACACACACACCTTAGATTCAAACCCAGGCTGCGAGCTTCCTAGGTGTGTGGACTAGGTGTGTGGGCAAGTTACCTTTAACCTTTCTGAAACTCAGTTTTCTCATTTGTAAAGTGGGAAAACCTCCCTCATAAATATCTGTGAGTATAAAATGAGGTAATGCCTATAAAGCATATTTTATAGTGCCAGGGATATAGTGAGTGGTCAGTAGACATTAACTATTGTTATTATTTTTTACATAAATCATTGCACAGAAATTTCAGTTTTAACTTTTAAGCTTTCCCATTCTGGCTACATAAGAGTTTATTTCACACCTGTTGTTTGGGTTCCTAAAGAGACGAGCACATGAAGAATGAAGCCATCCTAGAATTTATAAAGACTGTATCACTTCCAGATTGATCCACAAAAGTGTTTAATCTTCGTCTTGCAGGGAAGAGGCCATTCTCTAGCAGGTCTTGTTTTTATTTGCTTACCAATTACTCTATTTTAATATCTTGCTATCTTCCCTCTCCCCCCCCCCTTTACTCCTTTTGTTTTTCTACTGCTGCATTGTGGATGCTAATTCTGCAAATAATAGAGACCAGTGTAGGAGATTAGCTGTCAGCTCCATTCAATAGTTAGTAAGCCCCACATGGGGACATGCTGTGTTGCAGGGAAAGTAACTCAGGCTGCAGATGATAAAAGCAAAACTGTCCATATGCACAGCTGGGTGGCAGAAGATCAGGGCCGAGCCAACTTTGCTGCCTCCTTATTTTCAGCCCCTTACACTGAGCATAGATAAGAATGAGGTGTCAGAGAAGAGCTCTGCCTAGCGAACAGCCCGGGTTTGCCTGGGGAAGGCAATCCCAAGGGTGGTCGCAGCATTATGAAGGAGGTGAGCTGCAGCAGGGACCTCTTGAAAACCTTTGCCTGGAGACCTGGGACTTAAAACGAATTGGCAGCTACTGACAGTGTGGCATTCAGCGTGGGGCTTTTGAGGGGCCGGCTAGAGAGCAGAGCCAAGCAGAAGGGATGTGACGGGCCATGTATGGATAACAGTCCCCTGAGGAAGTAAACACTCCTGTAAAGACAAAGCCTGCATCTGCTCATGCTGCAGCCTGCATGGGACATGTCAGAATGAGGCTGAGTGTAGCAGGGACCTCCAGGGTCTTAGGTTTGCTCTCCAATACCTAACTCTCTCCCTCCCCATTTCCTTGTTACAGAACAGAAAGTTCATCCTCCTGGCACTAGCAGAGCCTGAGAACTGCAGTGGAGAAATATTGGCTATTTTGTAATGAATGGTGCCATCCAGGAGAACAGAAAGCTAATGCTCGAACCCTGAACTCCCCGATGCCGTGTAGGTTACAGATTATACAGGGCGAAGTCCAAAGGGGTTTGGGTCTTGCTGGGAGCCGATTGGTCAGAGGTGAGGTAAGGCAGGTGAATCATTTCTTCAGGATTTGGGAGCAGCTCTGAGGTCCTTTCCAGTGTCCCTCTGTCTGGTTTCTTGGACAAGTAGCCAGGGGGTTGTTTCATCTTAGGGCTCAGGAGCTGAAACACAACTTATGTCAAGAAGTTTATCTTTAGCTGCCAGGGGTCTGGGACTGTGACCATTAGGCAGGTTTGGGCAGCCTCCCTCCGCTGCCTTAGGGGGTGCTGATTATCAGGGGGAAAGACTAGGTCTCTGAGGGATATAGACAGAGGGATATAGACATCATCTGATGTCTATATGATGATGTCTAGAGCTAGGATTTAAAACAAAACTTAATCAGAGTCCTGAGGACCCTCGATGTCCCTCCCCTCTCTGAATCACTGGATGAGCGGACTCGCCTCCTGCCTCTCCCGTCAGAGTGTTACAAAGATTAATGACGTGGACCTCAGTGCTCCCCAGGGGAGGCCCTGGGTGATTATTTCTTTTCAGCATACCACTCTCCGCGATGTTTTCCACACAGACCTGTCAGCTCCCCTGAAACAAGCCAGAGAGTGGATAGTTATACAGTTTACCATGTCCAGGGCTTTCGGGCATGGACCGTGCCATGTATTAGACTCCCTGGTGGCCCGGGTACCGTTAAGGACCACTGAGCGTTGTCTGGGGCAGTGGGGTGGGGATGAGGAGATGGGCTGTGGAATACAGAGGCCAGCATACAAAGCCAACGTGAAAAGAAAAAAGAAAAGAAAAGCTAGGGCCATCCAGCAGAGAGTGTCCTCCTAAATAAAAGCAGTGGTCTCTTCCACTCATTTTTTTTTTTTTTTACTTTTAATTGTTTTTCAATTGAGGCCAAATTGACATATGACGTATTGGTTTCAGGTATGATCTGATTTTGTATATGTTGCGAAGTGATCACCACAGTAAGTCCAGGTAACATCCACCATCACACAAAGTTACAACTTTTTTCTTGTGATCACAACTTTTTAAGATTTACTCTCTTAGCAATTTTCCAATATATGATATTAACTGTAGTCACTATTTGTATATTACATTCCCTTGATTTATTTTATAACTGGACATTTATATCTTCGTATCATTCATCTTCACCCATTTTGCCCACTCATTTTTAAGAGACCCCAGGATCTCATTTGGAGACAATCAACATAGTATTACAAAAGAGAGATCAATAAAAAAAAATAGGTTACTCTAAAAAGAAAAAGCACATCGCTAATTAGGGGCACAAATCATTTTGCTATTGCTTGTTTAAAAAATGTCCTAATTAAAACGATTTCTGGTGGCTGACAAAAAATATATACTGTTGTACAGTATGTATATTTCTGTGCATGTTAGACATATTATAGCATAGAGCAAGATTAAATGAAGCAATTAAGGCAAAGGGGGGGCGGAAATCAGGACTGAATAATAAAATGAAGCTACAGGATCGTATAAGCAGAAAGTCTCAAGCTGTTTAAAGTTGATCACGTTCAATTCTCCGGTTCTCAGAAGTCCATTCAGGACAATTACATTATCAGTTACAAGTTTTCAGGTAGTCATAAAGGAAAAAACTATAAATTCCTCAAAAAAATTACAGATTTTTCCTGTAGATCTCCCTGAAATGTTACAACAGCCATCTACTGCCAGGTAAATGTCTTGCACAGAAACAAGACTCAACAAGCATGGGTTGAGTTCCTAATGAACTGAGTGATGTTCACATTTTTTACATCACTGAATTGTGAGTGATGTATTATCTCGACTATAAACAGGTTGCCTTGAATCCTTTCCTTCAATTTCAGTTTTGATTGACAGACTTAGAGAATCAGGACTACACTTTGAAAAGTGGTAGAGTGTGCCAATTTCCAAGCCATTGTGAGGAAATGCTTGAGGCAACGACAATGAAACATGTTAATACAGTAAAAGGGCTTTAAAGCCCTGTTTTTGGGGTTGTGTACATTATCTTTGCGCTTACTCTACCTTAGTTTTAACTAAGGTAGAGTATATTGAAGCTATAGGTCTCTGGAATTTCCTCCCAAGACAGGAAGAAACATCTGATTCCTATGTGTATAACAAAATCACACCATTTTTGCTGAACTCAGAAATAAAAACAATTTTAAAAGGTGAGTTAGCCTTCTGTGTATACAGGCTGTTGACAGAAAATGTGTGAACCATATCAAAAAAGAGAACCTTCTTGTTACTTGGTTGAATGTCTCCAAAAAAAACCAGAAAACTTATTCTTCTGATTTTAGTGTCATATTCTTAAAAGTTCTGATATTGAATCCTTGTCTCAGGTTTTTCCAGAAACAGAAGCTCCTTGAGACAATAGGTGTTGGCAGTCTCCTTGACCAGTGAGAACTGTAGGACCAAACCGTGGGTTTCTTGGAGAACTGGGTTCTAACACCACTCAATTCTGTAGCTCCTACTGGAACAAGTAGAGATAGCAGGACACGCGGTTGGGATGGCGCCATCTCTTGTAGTCCCCACAGCCTAAACAAGGGAGGGAAAGGGGCCAGCATGAGAGGCAGGGCTACTGGCCCACATGACAAAGTCTCTAATAGAGAAAAGGATGTTGGGATTCTCCCAGGATTTATGAGCTGGCTCCTTTGAGTGTGTCAACTCCAATCTCACAGCTTCTCTGCTTTCCTTGTGTAGAACTAATTCTTCTTATATTCCTTAACCCCTTGAGGGTAAGAGTTCTTATTTGACATTTAGTGAGAACTGGGAGATATTCAGCCCTGTAATATGGTATCAAGCCAGTGTGACAGGTAATAAGAATGTTGACTTTGAACGTTTTCTGATCTGAGTCATGGTATTTTTTATGGTGAATAACTATATCACCCATGCTAGCAGAGCATGGGTACTTAGTGTCCTGAAAAACAACTTTTTCCTCTGGATAGGAGGTTGACTTTACCTCCCTCCTTTAAAAAAATGGGCTTTGAGAAATAGCATTGGGAAGTGAGAAGAAATTAGGTTTGAAATCCTGCTCTCCTCCTAAAACCTCAACGACCCTGAGCTAATTGCATAACCATCGTGGGAGTCAATTTATCCATAAAAAATATAGAAGCAACAATCTCCAAGTCAGGATCATTGAAAAGAGTAAATGAGAGCTGTAACAGGCATGAAGTTGCATTGGAGATGATAAATGATAGCTAATATAATTTTAATTGCTTTTCTTCAATAATGTGGATGTGATTCTGTAATTATCCACCCTGTCTTATCTCATTTGCTTTTGCCTAAGAGATATGTTATGAAGTGGATGGCCAGCATGGAGATGCCCTGTCACAAAACAGACTAAACTAAGCTGCTGGGTTGATACTGGTGTCGTTTCCACTGTGCTTTAATTAGACGTTGGGGAGTGATCGAGGCTCTGGGTAAGTGAAATCAGTAACAGTGGCTGGAGATTAGAATGTATATACTTCCCCGTGGAGAATAGCTGTGCTGTGGGTATGGTACTGTCTGACTCATATATTCTAAATGAAATCATGGTTAAAATGTAAAGGAACTGGCTAGTGAAAACCCAGCAGTGGTCAGTTCTACAGTGGAGCAAAAACTCTCTTCAAAGCTATCCATTGGTGGGACTGTGTTATTCCTGTGCAGCTTAAGCGGGTCAGGTCTGGAAAATTTGCACCAGTGTGAAGGGCCTCTGCCTGAGGAGGCCACATTCTCACAGCAGGGCAGTTATGTTTTAAGAAAACGTTTCAGTCCTGATAGATTTTGCTCAGTGATTAGAGCATCAGCCCACAGACCAAAGGGTCACAGGTTCGATTCCCTGTCAGGGGCACACACCTGGTTGGGGCTTGGAGCACATGCAGGAGGAAACCAGTCAATGTGTCTCTTTCACATCAATGTTCTCTCTCTCTCTCTCTCTCTCTCTCTCTCTCTCTCTCTCTCTCTCCCCCCTCCCCTCTCTGGAAATTAATAGAAAAAATATCCTCAGGTGAGGATTAAAAGTCAAACAAATAGAAGATATAAAGAAAACATTCCAAGCCAATTGTGTAGCAACGTCTTAGAGTTCAAGTTAAAGGTTGTTAGATTCTAATAGAACATGAGATGCACGAATTAAAATGGCACCTATTCATGATGTAATACCAAAAGAGCCACATTCCTGCAAACTTTCAATGTATTATAATTTTCCAAGAATTTAACACAATATTTCTTGAGCACTTGAGACAAAGCACAAAGCACTGTCTCATTTAAACCTTATTCTAGTCCTCTGTCACTATTATTATCTGCATTTTACAGATGAGGAAATTAAGGTAGAGATTGCAATTCATTTGCCTCAGATAGAGTTATGAGAAACTGAGCAGGGTTTGAATTGGGGCATTTTGGACCTCCAGGCCCATGCTCTCAACACTACACTAAGTATCTGGGCAGTTTTGTCCCAAGAGACAGACTGCATCCTGGAAGTTTGTCCAGGGGGTATAACGAGAACCAGGGAAGCCAAAGGACTGCCACCATAACCCATAACCCTAAGGATCTACTATGGTTCATTCTCAGGTATAATCCTCCTCTGCTGCTCTATGCCAACCGTTTGCCGTAAATTCTCACCTTTGTGTATCAGCTGACCCCTCTCTTTACAACAGAGCTGAACTAGATGCACCAGATCATCCTCATGGGGCAGACAGCCTGCTGATTTATGTGGGAATGTGGCAGAACTCTCGGAGAGCAGAACTCTTGGAGCGCTGGCATATTTGCAAACCAAGCTTCCAGGTTCTATTGCTGGACCTAGTACTGGTCTTTCTCAGACCTGGAACTCACACAGAATGTAGAGATTAGGAAAGCTCTTGCGGGCTTGGGGAAAGCATTTCTGTGGTCATTACAAAGAAATACCGAGGCAAACAGTTTTGAAAACTTCAGAGTCCAGCGTAGTCCCATGCGATGGCCTTCCAACTGGACACTGATTCCTCTCAAAGATCCAGAAAGAATAGAGGAGGGTAAGTAGTTGCAACCAAGGTCAGAAGAGTTTGGGATCTGCCCCGCCCCCAGCTCTCAGAGGTTGCGGGCTAGTCTGCAGGGGATGTTTAAGATCAGCATGGGTTTGCATTCCTCAGTTCTAATCTTTACCAACAAAGCAGAAGCCCCAAGGAATGCCAGATAAGTAAACTGCCTCGGTTTAGGTTCTCCTTTTGTTTGGGCCTATCTGGACAATTGTTTACCTTCTTTCTGCTTGATCAGTGATATTTAGACCTGAATGTATCTTTTTTGTGTTGTTTACCTGGTTTGATTGCTGATGAGCGTCCTGACAATTCATCAGAAAGGGAGTTAAGGCCTTTCCAATGTTCCCTGTTCCAGCATTTATCTGTGGTATAATTACAATGAGCCTGAAAGTCATGTGTATGCAGTTTGACATGTATTTGGCTCTCGAACCTTCACCTCCTGATAGATTAATGGTCTCCGACCCTTCGTGTCAGGAACCCATCATTAAACCCCACAAGTGACCTGCTTTGAAGTCAATTCCCTCTCAGGCTGTGTCCTTCCTTCTTGGCCGGTCATCCCTGATTTCCTTTTGAGTCCTGTTTTTGCTTTTTGCTTGTCTCCTGGCTCATCCTCTCTTTCATCAATCATTTTGCTGTAATTCCTCCTTTGGTCAGATTCTGCCCTTTCACCCACCAACTTTCACTTTCTACCCCCTTATCTTATCTGTGTTATTTGCTTCCCCCTTCTCTGCTCTTCCTTAGCACCCATCCTTCCCCAAGTATCAAGTATTCTCCCCCAATCCTGTGTCCTCCTCAACATCACTGGTTCTCAACCTGCCAGTGGCAGAAAGTCAGCACCCGGTGTTAACCTGGGTTAATGCCTTTAAATTTGGTCAGAACTCAAGCAACCTTGGTACTTGAGTTTTG
>PVJC01023426.1:0-26262 GCA_004026665.1 Murina feae | reverse complement strand
CTTTGTTGTTTGAGTGGCATTGTGCTTTGTTTTGTGTGTGTGTGTGTGTGTTTTCATCTTCACAGGTTGATAAAGAGGGTAAGGATATGGAAGAAATTCCCACCCAGTAATGCGGCATTAGTTAGAGATCTTCAGTGCTGAGTGTCAATTAGGTTTAAATTTTATAGCTATACTAGGGGCCCGGTGCACAAAAATTTGTGCACTTGGGGGGTGGGGGTCCCTCAGCCCGGCCTGTGCCCTCTTGCAGTCTGGGACACCTCGGGGGGGATGTCCACCTGCTGGCATGCCTGGCCAGCCTGGGTGAGGGGCTGAGAGCCATTTTCAGGCTGCCCACAGCCCCTTCAGGGTTCATGAACTGGGGGGTGGGAAGGCTGGTGAGTGCAGGCCTGGACTTTTCCTACCGGAGGGCCCACAATTGCACACGCCTGGTAGGCCCACACCGCTGAGGGGACACACCTGGCGCAGAGTTAGGTGGCAAGTCAGGGGTGGATGCTGGTGCAGAATCCCTCAGTGGGGCCCTGCTGCTGAGCAAACACACCCGGGGTGGAGCTGGCAGTGAACTGGCTTCGGATTCTCCACACTGTGCAGCAGATGCTCCCGCAAGCCCTGTGGAGGCCCCTGGGGGGTGGATGAAGGTAGCGGACCCTGGACGGGTGTTCCTGGACACCCTGTGGAGGCCCTCAGGGCAGAGCCAGGCAGTGGACCCAAGACAGGCGTTCCTGGATGTCCCACAGAGGCCCCCGGGGGGCAAAGCCAGGCAGCAGACCCAGGACAGCTGCTCCTGCACACCCAGCAGAGGCCCTGTGCTCCTGCATGTCCCGGGGAGACCCCCAGTGGGTGGAGCCAGGCAGTGGACCCGGGACAGGCGCTCCTGGATACTCCTCGGAGGCTCCCGGGGGCGGAGCTAGGCAGCAGACCCAAGACAGCTGCTCCTGGACACCCCGAGGAGGCCCCAGGCCAGACGCCCCCTCCCACTGAGCTGACACACCTGGCGCAGCTATGCCAGCCCTGGAGGCTCCCAGTGCAGAGCCGCCCTGCCAGCCTCCATCTTGGCTGGGTTAATTTGCATACAGCCACTCTGATTGGCTGGTGGGCGTGGCCGTGAGCAGAGGCTCAGCCAGCCTAGGCAGGCAGTTGCAACAGAAGCCTTTGGTTTGCTCTAGCTCCATGGCTGTTGGCCTCCATCTTGGCTGAGTTAATTTGCATACAGCCGCCCTGATTGGCTGGTGGTAATGGTCAATTTGCATGTTTCTCTTTTATTATATTAGATATTTATAGCTATAAAATAATTTCTCTAAACGAAACTCCCAAAGGAAAATCAGTGCATTTCCAGTTTGAAACTCTCTCTAGTTGCTTTAGTTACTAACTGGTTTTGGAAACTAGGTGTGTTTTTTGTTTGGGTGTTTATTTTAAATCAGAACTGTTTCCATTGGGTAATTGTAGGAGAGAGTGTATCATATTGCTGTGACCTCATTCCACTCTCTTTCATGTACTTGTTCTCTCTTGGATATTTTCAGAGTCCCCTTACTCCTTGTGTTTGAGCATTTGAAAAAAAAAAAGAAATATAGGGAGGTAATACTTTTTTGGGTGGTCACAGCTGTGCTGGAAGGGAGCCCAAGTGGAGATTAATTTGGCCTTCTAGTCAGGCGAACAGGGATGGAAGAACACTGCAGCAATGTTTTCTGAGCTTTCCAGGGCAGGCAATAGAACCATTTCCTCAAATTACTGCGTTTCTCAGCCCGGTCTCCTACTTTCCCTGAAAGTGCCCCCTTTGAGGTTTGGGTAGCAGAGAGGAGAGGAGGGGCTCTTGTCCTCCCACACTCAGCCCTGTTGCCTGGGTTTTTGTAGCACTTCTCCCTTGCAGTCTCATCCTGTCTGGGAATGTCTTTTTTGCTGTTAAACCTGGTAGCCCAAAACTTGGTACCAACTACTTGAGAACCTTTATTTCTTCCTTGGGAAAAGCAAAATGAAAAGGGAGGAAACACCCACTCTGCCTTCAACAAGGCTAGCCCTGTCACCTCTCATGTTTGAAGATGTCTTTCGCTTCTACCAGGCCTTCTTCTGCCACAGGCCTTCCCATATGGTGTCCCCTCTGCCTTGAATGAACTTCTTCCTCCTCTTCGCTGACCTAGATTCTTCCCATTTTTAAAAAAATCACAATTCAAGCATCAGTTTTTCAAAAAAGCTTTCCCTACTTCCTGACAGATTCAAATCTTCCTTTTAAAGCTCTCTGAAAGTCTTCTTCATTGGAGGTGTCGCAGGAGGCTTTGGAGGCTTGTAGCCCTTTTCCTTGAAACCAAAGTGAGCCAGGACATCTCTTCGGAAGGCTGACAGGCTCCTGTTGGACACTCTATAGCGGTCTACCCCTCAGCTTTGGAGCATGAGCCAGATATCCAGTTTTAGGTTAGCTTGCTGTTGACTGTGTGACCACGAGCGGGCACCTCCTCTGGATTTTAGCTTCCTGATCTCTTATGTTAGGGAAAGCGTAGGCCTGTTCAGCACTAAAAATGTGTGGGATTCTTTAAAAGAGCAGATATTCATGGAATACTACCAGTTTTAATAATTCTAATAAAATTTTGATAACTATTTTAAGAAAATAAAAAGCATTTAGGAAAGAAACAACTTGTTTTTTTCCAAGGCTGATTTTTTATGTCAGCAGTGAGCTACTTAGTGTAAAATGTCTGCTATTTGAGGTTCCATATTAGCTGAGCTTATAGGTTTCATTCAGAAATAAAAAAATATAATGGTATATTTTCAGTATGTTTGTAGTATTTTATTAAGCCTAGTGTTGCTCAGACCAGGGAATTCAGATTTAAAAACAGGCAAGAATTTGTTTAGGTGCCCATTTCACTTAAAGACAGAAGCACACTAGTCTCGGTTATTTGTTTCAGGATTTATACACACCTATACACACATGAGTTTTTATGTGTGTATGTAAGCTCTGTGTCATGAGATAACATATATTTCTTACTGTGAATTATACATCAGAGAGTTTAAAAGTAGTTGATTTTAGCTGAGTTATGTGATTAAGCCTTAATAATGTAATCCTAATTTTCCTTTAAGATCAGAGTTTAGCAGGTGATGCATGGAACACAGTAGGAAGCAATTCCATACACCAGGTGAATTCAGGATTGTTAACTTTCCTTAACAGAAAACTAGAAAGAGCTTGAACAAGAATACACCTTTATAGATTAGCTATTCATTTTACTATGAGTATTGTGATGGAGAAAACGCTTTAATTATCCTATATAATAAAAGGCTAACATGCAAATTGACTGAACAGTGGAACAACAGGTCACTATGACATGAACTGACCACCAGGTGGCAGATGCTCAATGCAAGAGCTGTGCCCTGGTGGTCAGTGTGCTCCCACAGGAGGAGCACTGCTTATCCAGAAGCCAGGCTTACAGCTGGTGAGTACAGCAGAGCCTCTCCCACCTCCACAGCAGTGCTAAGGATGTCTGACTGATGGCTTAGGCCCACTCTCTGTAGGGGAGCCATCCCCTGAGGGCTCCCAGACTGCAAAAGGGCGCAGGCTGGGCTGAGGGAATCCCCCCCCCCCCCCAGTGCATGAATTTCATGCACTGGGCCTCAAGTGCATTTATAAAAGACCAGAAAACTCGAATTAGTCATCTCTGGCATTTGCTTAGCTCGTTTTATTTCTGTACTGCAAACTATAACCATCTGTGATAAGGAAATGATTTGATTCCTCAAAAGAAAAAAAAAAAGTGTATTCTAGTGTTAAAGTTAAATATACAGTTTGGAGAATTATTATTATTTTGAAAATGGGTAATGTAGATGTGGCAAAGGTGACAAAGTTTAGTTAATGTTGGACAACTTTTTTTCACCTTTGGAAAGCATGCTTGATTGAGATGGTTTTACTTAAAATAATCTGGGTTCTCCCAAGCAGCTGGGTGGATCAGCTGGTTTTTAATATGCCCTTAGTTATGGTAAGAGGATGTGGTGTTTTTCTTTAGAAAAAAAGTAAGTGCTCTCTTTATGTAAAATTATATATATTAAACTTCAGGGCATGGCTGTGCTGATCTTTCAAGGAACAAGTTATAATGTGATTTTGAATGCTTAGTAACAAACACAATTTGGTAACATAACAAAAAGGTGCCATTGAAAAAAATCTGTTACTTGTCTGTCTTGAAATATTTCTCCAGGCACTAGCAAATAATGATTTTTTCAGTAATCACTAATGTGATACTTAAAGCACAAAATAAGCTATTTTTTTGGCCAATGTGCTGATACAAAGCCAGTTGATCTTTTTTACTGTACCATCCATAGTTGGGTAAAAGAGCTTCCATTGCCTTCTTGTGTCCTTCCCACATCTCCTCCTCCCCGACTCAGCACTCAGGTCATGTGTTAGGAAGTTCCTGAGAAATATTATTTAATATGGTAAAGAAAAATACTCTTTTGTTACAATAAGGGCAGTTGTAATTCCCCTGCTCCCACTCTGGCATAAAAGCACACGCCTCCGAGTTAGCCAGACCTGGACTTATTAACACTTTGATATTAAACAAGTTCCATAACCTCTCTGAATTTCGGATTTTCATCTCTAAAATTGAGAATAATGTTGTCTACTTAATAAGCATTTTATGAGGGTATACATATTTATCTCAATTCCATGGTATTCAATATGTTTGGTATTGCTATTATATTTATCATAATGTAAGTAATATTTGTATTGTACTGCCTAAAATATGTCATACAAAATAGGTCATTTGGGGCCAGGCTTACTTTGTAAGCTCCCTGTACATATTGTATACAGAGCATGTAGTGGCCAAATATATCAATTCATGACTTTTTGCAATATTTGTAGTTTTCTATATAGTTTTATTCTGATGCTTTTCTTTTCATGAAAAAAGCAATAAGAATACAAAGTATGTTATGTATGTTCTTGGAATCACCATATACATACTTGAGTGTCATCATTGACTAAACAGTTAATACTCATAAAAGATTTGTTTGAAAGTTTTATAAACAGGAGTGGTAAATGGAATTAAAAGTACAATTTAATGAATTTTTTAGATTTTTAAAATATGTAATAATAAATCCACATTGTTTTCTTTTTAACAGATGGGCTTAGGTCATGAGCAAGGATTTGGAGCCCCCTGTTTAAAATGCAAAGAAAAATGTGAAGGATTTGAACTGCACTTCTGGAGGTAATATTTTGAAAACTACAACCACATTAGGAGTTTCTGCTTTTTGGCAATGCTTTCTCAGACAGTGCAAATTTCTTACAAGTTCTCTTGTGTGGTTGCTAAGTTGGAGATCTGTTACATTCTTTTATAAGAAATAAATAAAAAATAAAGCTAGTCTGTCTTCCTGTCAAGTTTGAGCTAATTGGGCCATAGTGATTATATTTAGAATTTTTTTAATTTGTTTGCTATCCTTCAGATTTCTTATGAATCTGGAATACTGAGTATGTCCCTTTATGGTTTGTAGTAATCTCCCAGGACTATTTATTAATTTAATGATTAGTCTCTTTATAATTATTGGTAACTTTGCACATCTTTGTCTGTATATTTGCAATCTAATCTAATCTAATAAAAGAGTAATACGCAAATTGATCCTCACTCCAAGACATCCAAGCCACGCTCACCTGTCAAGCCACGCTCACCTGTCAAGCCATGCCCACCAGCCAGTCAGAGCGACTGTATGCAAATTAGCCCAGCCAAGATGGTGGCCAGCAGCCATGGAGTTGGAATAAGCAGGAGGCTTGCCTTGGCAATGTAGGAAGCTAAGGTTCCTGTCTGCTTAGGCCTAGGCCAGCTGTGGCCTCTGCTTCAGGCAACAAAGTTTCAATTATAGAAGATAAATAAACCCCAGAGACCTGCTTCCAGCCTTGGGCTCAAGGAAGCACTGGGAGCCTGGGTTGTCAGGGGCAACCCGACCTAGGCTCTGGTTAAAGCAACAAAGTTTCAACTTTAGAAGTTAAATAAATCCCACCCAGCCTTGCTGCAAACAGCCATCAGCCACTCACCCAGGCTGGCCAGATACCCTAGCAGAGACCCCCTGAAGGGGATGTGTCCAGCCTGCCAACAGCCATCAGCCCCTCACCCAGGCTGGCCATGTACCCCAGCAGGACCCACTCCCTGAAAGGGATGTGGCCAGCCTGCAAACAGCCATCAGCCCCTCACCCAGGCTGGCCAGGCACACCAGCAGGTGGACATCCCCCGAGGGGTCCCAGACTGGGAGAGGGCACAGGCCGGGCTGAGGGACCCTCCCCCCCAAGTGTACAAATTTTTATGCACCGGACCCCTAGTATATAATGAGTATGAATGATGAATTGGGCATTCTGGTCCAGATTGTCAGGAAACTTGAATCTGGATTTCTTCAAAATTTTCTGTTATAAGTTTATTGCTGAAAAACTTTGAAGCACTTGAATTTATGAGAATAACAAAATAATAATTCATTGCCAGTGTCTTGATTTGAATCAAGTGCCTATTTATGGAGGACATATATTAGTAGGTAAAAAATGTAGATCTTACCTTCAGGTTTTAAAAATAATTGTGTATATCATATAAAGCTAAAATTGTATTTAAAACCTGTTCTTAGAAAGAGCATGAATGGTGTTCATCAATGGCTGTCAAGACCATGATGGTAATTTCTAAATCTGTTCAAAGCTAGAATCAGCACATCATTGTTAGAAGGAAAAAAAATAATCAGAATACATCATTAGGATGTCAGCTGCCTGTTAGAATGAACCTTACTTGAGAGCCACTTCTGAACGGCCTGTTTCCATAGGAAACTGTCTATAGTAAAAGGCTGTGTACAGCATAAGTTAAAAATGTAAAAAACACTAAATAAACAATGGGATATTAGGTTCTTTTAAAAGCCAGCTTATTTAGTCCTGGCCAGTGTGGCTCAGTTGGTTGGAGCATAGTCCTGTTCACTGAAAGGTTGCTGATTCTGTTCCTAGCCAGAACACAAACCTAGGTTGGGCACCATACAGGAGGCAACTGATTGATATTTGTCCCCTCTCTCTAAAAGAAAAAGAAAAATAAGAAAAAGCCTGGCTTTTAAGTTTTAGGAGACAAAAAGGCAGTTGTTTTAAATAGTGAAGACAACACAAACCTCAGCCCTCCCAGAAATGATCATATCGTTTTTTTTATTTGTAGGGAGCTAAATTTTTCCAGGGAGTTTTTTAATTACTGCAAGACTATTAATAGCTCATCTTTGTGCTACCTTTTCAAGGATGATGGTTAGGCAATATGTCTGACATGTTTTAGAAAAGTAAAGTCACTAGACAGACACAACATAGTTTTAATGGATTAGAATATTTCAGCCCCTTGTATGCCCACCATTCTGTTGTGCTCATAAGGGCTTTGTGGAGAGCTACACTGCCCTCTGCTGGGCATAAAGTTCTTACTTTTCAATCTTAAAATACCCTTTAGTTCTGCTATACTAGTTCAGTTGCCAAAAAGTGCTATGAGATTTTTTAAAAATATATTTTATTGATTTTTTTAAAGAGAGGAAGGGAGAGGGATAGAGAGTTAGAAACATCAATGAGAGAGAAACATCGCTCAGCTGCCTCCAGCACACCCCCTAGTGGGAATGTGCCTGCAACTAAGGTACATGCTCTTGACCGGAATCGAATCTGGGACCCTTGAGTCTGCAGGCCGACGCTCTATCCAATGAGCCAAACCAGTTAGGGCAAGTGCTATTAGATTTTTTTTTTCTATTAGATTTTTAAAGCTCATTCCTAAACAATAACATATTTTCTGTAAACCAGAAAGTTAGTTTATAGTAATTTTGTTTGCTCTATATTATTTTCCTATTTCAGGTCACAATCTGATATTTTGAGGTAAAAATATATCAGATAAGAGTAGATTCCTGTGGCATGAAAATTACTTTACAATTTTTTTTCCACACAGAATCATTTGCTTGTCTAGGTATAGTCTTAGGCTATGTTAAGAGCCATGAAAACTAGGGCTTTGGCATGACCCCCAATCTCGCTTGGGCCCATCCACAATGGTACTAGTTCTGTCTTCTTCTTGGCAGGAGTCCAGATTCATTTTTCTGAGAATTCTTGATAATTCTCTGACTTTTTCACTACAACTGGAAGGCTTTGAGGGTACTGCCCTTGACCTACAGTTGACCCATTTTTTTTCAGTAGTCTTTGAAGTAAAATATTATAGGCTGGTTGTCCTGAGTGTAACAAAGTTTCCAGGTCGAGGCTAGGGCCACAGAACTGCTGTGATTAAAGCGGGGATGGAGTCCCAGGAACCTGCCCACTTAGCCTCCTTCTCCATTTTTATGGTGACCCTTGACTTCTAGGACCCATGGGTTTCATGAGGCACAATGTGAATGTCAGAGCTAAATTATTCTCCACTTTATATCAGTCTGTCCTCCTACACAGCCACAAGAGTGGCCCTTTGAAAATGGATACTATTCTGTGCTTCCCAATACTTAAGAACCTTGTGTTCTATCCCACTGAACTTGATCCTGTAGGTTAAGTCTTTGGCCTTTGATGTTAAACCTCAGTGTCTGGCCACAGCTTACTTTTCTAGCCTTCTCTCCCACTCCCCTTCCAAGTACCTTGTGCTCCAATAACTTGGATGGATGCTGCTATCGGAAATTTCTGTGCCTTGTTGCATGTTTACTTTACCTGGAAAGGCCATGTATCTCACCACCATGAAACACAAAGTCCTTCCTATTCTTCATGCTTCAGCTCAAACACTACTTCTGACAAGTCTTCCTTGCCCCCAGTATTAGTATGTCAGGCTTCAATAACAAAGTACAATAGACATGTGACTTAAACAACAGAAATTTACTTCTTTATAATTCTGGAGGCTAGTAGTCCAAGATCAGGATGCCAGCATGGTTGGATTCTGGTGAGAAGCCTCTTCCTGGTCTCTAGTTGGCCACCATCTTGCCATGTCCTTACATGGCCTTTCTTCCTCAGTGTGTGTACATGGGAAGATTCTCTCTCTCTCTCTCTCTTTCTCTTTCTCTCTCTCCCCTCCCTTCGTCCTTCCCTCCCTCTTGTTATAAGGTCACCAGTCCTATTAGATTAAAGCCCCACTCTTATGGCCTCATATAACTTTATCTCCTGAAAGCTCTATCTCCAAATATAGTCATATTGGGGGTTAGGGCTTCAACATAAGATTTTCTGGTGGGAAGCACAGGTTAAAACAATACTTACTAATCAACACAACATCCGTTTATGCCTTAGGTCAGAAGTCTGGGCAGGCTTATCTGGATTCTCTGCTTAGGGCCCCAAAAGTGTGAAATCTTGGCCAGCTTGGGCTCTTATTTGGAGACTCCGGGGAAATAATCTGCTTCCAGACTCATTCCTAATAAATGTTGGTAGAATTCATTTCCTTGAAGTCATAGGCCAGGTCCCTGTTTTCTTGCTGGCTGTGAGCCAGGGGCTGCTCTCAGCTTTTAGAAACCGCTCCTATTTACACAGAGCCACTTCTATCTTCAAAGCCGACAACAGTGCTGAGAATCCTTTCTGCACCTCATATCTCTCTGCCTTCCTCTTTTGTTCACAGCCAGAGAAAACTCATTGCATGTTAAGGGTTCATGTGATTAGATTAGGCAAATTTGGGTAATGTCCCTTTTTCCATGTAAAGTTACATGATCATGACAATAACACCTGGGAATAAAGGTGATAAGGGACCATCTTAAAATTCTGCTTATCACAACATTTTCTGTACCTGGTTGTACCTGAGATAAGTGGTAGTTTTCCCATTTTATATATGAGAAATCAAAGACTTAGGGAAGTCCAATAACCTACCAAAGACATGGTTTAAAGATGGCTGGAGCTGGATCCAAAGCTTGCCAAAACCGTCCTTATCACCACCACCTTTCTACATGGCAGAGCAGAAACTAGAGCCCAGGTGTACACTGTCATGACCAGTAAACATCAAACAGCACCAGGCTGTCTTCTCTAACGTGGTACTTTTGTGATATAGACATGTTAGTGGACAATGGGGTCCTTTAACTATGAGCTCTCCCCTTCATCAATTCTCTTCAGTGCACCAGTGATTGCAAGACTAGAAGAGAATAAAAGATTAAGAATGCCTGATACTTACTGAATAAAAAGTACTATGTTCTGGGCACAGTTTCAAGTAATATTTAGAGATAACAAATATTTATGAAGTATAAGACATAAACCCAAGATTTTAAGAAGTTTATAGCCAATTATTTTATATTGAAAGTATAGCAATATTATTGGAACCATAGATCAGTTGAGAGAATGTCTGATAGGTGTAGAGTGGGCTGAAACTAAAAAATTCACACCATAAATGGACTCCCGCCTGTGTTGAATTCTATAACAGAGGCCCACACTTAAGTCCATATATGTATATCCCTGTTATAAAAGGGCATCTTCCAACCCTTTTAAAATTATGGTTTGTAGCAATGCCTTGACCATGCCTCTAAATCACTGTGAATGCTGGCAACTTGTTAGAGCACTCCCGTTGCTACTACTTGCCTTGGGAAAATAATTTTTACAAATAGAGATATAAAAATATTTCCCTTTTCAGAGGATGAGGGATAGTTTGAATCTATAAACAGCTTGAAACTATAAATCTATGTGTGTGTTTTTAAGGCATTGTTTTTTGTAAATTTTGGTACTGTCTAGGATTTAATAAAAGAACTTTGAAGTTGTAATGTAAAATTGTGAGTATGAAGTTTTGATTTGTCATGCATATTAATCTTTGTGTATGTGTTAAGGTGCTAAACATTTTTTGTACAATGAGCTTTTTAGTACAAATAATCCTCCTCTCCCAACACCTTAGAGCTTCCCAGTCTACCAGTCTTCCTTTGCATTTTTTAAAGTCATAAAAATGGCTGTTTTAAACTAAATTCTGACACTTCTCAACCCCTTTCCCATCCCATATAATTAACATCTCATAGAGAGTTTGGAGAGAATTACTCTAGTTTAGATGTAGAGATTTGGCAATTGAGCTTGAGTATGGGATTTGATTTATATTCTCCTGAAAAAACTGCTAGCAATTAGTATAACTCAAATGAATATAATAAGCACAAAGTATTCTAAGTGTACATATATCATCAAAATTTAGTTAGGATTCATCTGAAGAAAAATACTATGCTAACTTATAAACATAGCCCCTACCACATGGATACTGTGCTTACCCATGTCCTGTTTTTGTTTTCATTTTGCATAAAACCATATTTTAAAAGTTCTTCATTTTCTTAAGAAGGATGGAATCTGGGTTACAGACTGAAATTAAATGAGATAAATGTTTCATTCATTCTCATGCCTTCTTTTGGATACCAAGATAACAGTATCATTTTCTTCCCCAATTCCTCAGTAAGTTTTCCCTTTAATACTAGAAGCCCAGTGCATGAAATTTGTGCACTTGGGGGGAGGGGTCCGCTTCACCCTAGCCTGTGCCCTCTTACAGTCCAGGAGCACTCAGGGGATGTCTAACTGATGGCTTAGGCCTGCTCCCCATGGGCCTAAACCAGCAGTCAAACATCCTTATCATTGCCGTGAGGGCAGGAGAATCTCCCACCACCATCACTACTTTTGCCAGCCATGAGCCCAGCTCAGGGCTTCTGGCTGAGCGGCACTCCCCCTGGGGAGAACACTGACCATCAGGGACAGCTCCTGCATTGAGCATCTGCCCCTTATGATTAGTGTGCATCATAGCTACCTGTCGTTCCACCATTCAGTCAATTTGCATATTGGCCTTTTATTATTAAGTCACATTCCTGCCAAATGCTGTTAGTGCAGGTCACCTTGCACCTGTTGGAGCAAGGATGCAGATGAGCCTTGTTATATTTTTGTGACTTTAAAAATTGTAATTGCCCTAACTGGTTTGGCTCACTGGAGAGAATGTCGGCCTGTGGACTGAAGGGTTTCAGGTTTGATTCCAGTCAAGGGCATGTACCTTGGTTGTGGGCACATCCCCAGTAGGGGGTGTGCAGGAGGCAGTTGATCGATGTTTCTCTCTCATCGATGTTTCTATCTCTCTATTTCTCTCCCTTCCTCTCTGTAAAAAATCAATAAATTATATTAAAAAAATAAAAATTGTAATTAATCAATGATAGGTTTTTTCCCCACTCAGAAAACTGATAATTGAGCACATTATGACTTTTCTAGCTACTTCTTTTTCCTCATCTCTGCTGCTATTGGTGTACTGTTTTAACCTGATTTTTACTTGCTTAATAAAAGCATATTGGGTGGGTTAAGGGGACAGTAGAGAAAACAGATTTCCTCAAAATGTGAATCTTCCCATAATAGCCAAGACATAAAGTAAGAAAAAGTGTACAGGTGACTCTGATATCATTGGTTAATATGCCTTTATATATATAACACTTTCATAGTAAATACAATTCATTTATCTATGCTAAGTTTAGTACAATTCATGCTTTATTTCACTTACTCTTTTAGTATTTATCTTGCAGTTTCTAAAAATCTAACTCCCCTTGTTTTGTGATGCACATGTTATACAGCTGTAGAAGCCTAGTATTCATCACATATCCTTGTAACATTATTACTTCTTTAGTCAATCACTTGCTAATTATTAGGATGTATGCTATAATTCACAGCCATATATGGACCTCTTCATGTATATTCAGAACTAAATTCTCACCCCACCTCTTTCCTCTCAGAAAGGCATGATTTTACCCTTGTTCCAAAAGCAGTGTGACAGTTTTATGCTTAATTATATTATTTTTGTTAACCAAAGAACAAGAATGAAAACAACATCCTTTAGTAGAATAGTATGCTCCTTTCCACTAGATGGGAGTCTGAGATAACCAGATATAAGAGTCTTTAATCAGAATGTGCAAATTCTTCAGCAGATTCTTGCCAAATAAACATTTCTGACTAGTGTGTGTTCAGGGAAACACACCCTTTATACTTTTCTGTTGCTGTCCCTGTCTTTCTTTGCTTCAGTTTTTCACTTTCTGGAACTGTACAGCTCAGTTCTAATATCTTCAGTTTGTAAAACTCACCTCAAGATAACTCAGAACATAAAAATCTGTAATTGTTTAATAATTTATTTGTCATTTAAGAGTTTTTTTCTTCTAACTTTCTGATATAGAGAAGTCCAGTTATTTATATTAACTTTAAATCCAGAAAACTTATTAAATTCTTATGGATGCTAATGCATTTCATTTTATATGATTAATCATATCATCTATGAATAACAATAGTTTCTTTTTTTATGACTCCTTATAATTTATACTTCTTCAATTTTTCTTGTTTGCTCTGATTAATACCTACAGGGCAATATGAATGAAGTAGTGACAGCAAGGTTGTTTTCTTGCTTCAGGTCCTAATATGAATGTACTAAGTATGATGTATGCTGAGCTTTTTGGGATTGTTGTTTTTCCCAGAAACCCTTTCTAAAATTATTTCAAGTTCTCTACAATAGCTAAAATTAATAAACAAAATGTAATCAGAAAAGATATTGCAATATGTTATTGAAGGCTTTTTCTGCATCTTAAGAGAAGGAAACATTTACTTTGTTAGTTTCTACTATTATCTTTATTTCCCTTCCTTCTATTTTTGGCTTACTTCGCATTTTTCTAACTTCTTGAATGGAACACTTATTAATCTTTTTTTCTTTCTAATTTGAGCATTTAAGCTATTTATTTCCCCCTTAGTATCCCTTTAGATGTGTTCTACAACTTTCAAGAAGTATTGTTTTCTTTTTTCTGAAAATATTTTTGTTTTAATTTCTATTGTGATTGTTTCAACATTGAGGTTTTTTAAAATTTTGTTTTATTGCTTAAAGTATTACAAAGAATATTAAATAAGTCTCCATTTTTTCCCCTTGACCTTCCCCCCTCCACCCTTACCCCCCAGTGTCTTGTGTCCATTGATTATGCTTATATGCATGCATACAAGTCCTTCTATTAACTGCCCCCCCCCCAACCCTCCAGAGCCCTCCAGCTGCAGTTTGACAGTCTGTTCAATGCTGTTCTGCCTCTGTATCTGTTTATGTTCATTAATTTATAATGGTCTTTTGTTATCCATAAATAAGTGAGATCATGTGGTATTTTTCTTTCATTGACTGGCTTATTTCACTTAGCATAATGCTCTCCAGTTCCATCCATGCTGTTGCAAATGGTAAGACTTCCTTCTTTTTTACAGCAGCATAGTATTCCATTGTGTAGATGTACCACCATTTTCTAATCCATTCATCTACTGATGGGCACTTAGGCTATTTCCAAATCTTAGCTATGAACATAGGGATGCATATATCCTTTCTGATTTGTGTTTCTGGTTTCTTGGGATATATTCCCATAAGTGGGATCACAGGGTCAAATGGGAGATCCATTTTTAATTTTTTGAGGAAACTCCATACTGTCTTTCATAGTGACTGCACCAGTCTGCATTCCCACCAGCAGTGCAGGAGAGTTCCTTTTTCTCCGCATCCTCTCCAGCACTTGTCGTTTGTTGATTTGTTGATGATAGCCATTCTGACAGGTGTGAGATGATACCTCATTGTTGTTTTGATTTGCATCTCTCGGATGAGTAGTGACTTTGAGCATGTTTTCATATGTCTCTTGGCTTTCTGAATGTCCTCTTTTGAAAAGTGTCTATTTAGTCCTTTGCCCATTTTTTGATTGGATTGTTTATCTTCCTTTTGTTAAGTTGTATGAGTTCCCTATAAATGTTGGAGATTAAACCCTTATCGGTGATAACATGTGCAAATATGTTCTCCCATGCAGTGGGCTTTCTTGTTGTTTGGTTGATGGTTTCTTTTGCTGTGAAGAAGCTTTTTCTTTTTATGTAGTCCCATTTGTTTATCTTCTCTTTAGTTTCCATTGCCCTAAGAGCTGTATTGATGAAAAAATTGCTTCAGCATATGTCTGAGATTTTGTTGCCTTTGTATTCCTCTAGTATTTTTATGGTTTCCTGTCTTACATTTAAGTCCTTTATCCATTTTGAGTTTATTTTTGTGTATGGTGTAAGTTGGTGGTCTAGTTTCATTTTTTTGCATAGATCTGTCCAATTTTCCCAACACTATTTATTGAAGAGACTATCTTGACTCCATCAAAACATTGAGTTTTTTAGAGTTTTTTTGTTTTGTTTTGCTGTGTTTTTTTTCTTGACTCCATCAAAACATTGAGTTTTTGTTTTGTTTTGTTTACTTTATTTTATGTAAGAAGTATTTTGTAGTTATTTGTTGTTGATTTTTAAAATAATTGCATTGTGTTTGGATACTGTGGCTGATGACCAGTCCTTGGCATTTCTTGAGACTTGCTCTATGTTCAGTTTTTCTCAGTATTTCAAGTGCTTGGAAAAAGAATGTGCATTTTCCAGTCACTGTTTATGGTATATTTTTAATGTATCTTCTAGATAAAGCTTATTACTTGTCTAATTCAAATCTTTATTTCTAATTGTGTTAGTTTCCCTATAATGATGGGTTTGCCCATTTATTTCTTATAGTTCTTTATTTTCACATATATTTTGTAGGTAGGTTATTAGGTTATTATTAAGTTTAGAAGGTATTTTTAAACTTTTGTCACTGTGTAGTAACTTAATACTCAATAAAGGAAAAAACAGCCCTGGCTGGTGTCCCTCAGTTGCTTGGGCATTGTCCCATGCACTGAAAGGTTGCCAGTTTGATTCCGGATCAGGGCAGGTGCCTGGGTTGTGGGCTCCACACTCTGTAGGGGGCAAGCTACAGGCAACCAATTGATATTTCTCTCTCAACTCTCATGTCCATCTCTCTCTCCCTTCCTGTTGCTCTAAAAGTCAATTTTAAAAATCTTAAAAAGGAAAAAGCGTTAAATTCCAACTTGTATGATATTACTAGAGGTATCGAACTTAATTTTGCTCATATTTGCCTGTACTATCTTTTTGGATCTCTATACTTTCATCCTTTCTCACTCCTTAAGTTTTAACAGTCTTTTACAATAACATATAGTTGGATTTTGTTGTATTATCCAATGAAAACCATTGGCTTTTAACTGTAGAATTAAGTCCACTTATTGTGACTTTTGATATATTTGGATTATACCACCCATCTTAATTATTGCTTTCTACAAGTCCTAATCTCCTGTTTCTTTTTTCTTATTGCCTTCTGCTTGACTACTTGCATTTTATATTTTCACGAGTGCCCATTGCACGAATTCGTGCACCTTGAAAGGAACTGTGGGCCACAGTGGGCACAGTTGCTCCATGCCCCTGCCCGGCCCCTCCCACATGGCCCCCAGGTCTTCTGTCTGTCAGCAGCTCCTCTCCCACTGCCGATGCTTCCATGCGCTGATGGCACCGGCCCCACTCACACCCGCTGATGGCACAGAGCTATTGGGGCCGGTGCCAGCAGCAAGTGTGAGTGGTGGCTGCTGCCCCAATCACCCCTCAGGAACAGGGGGAGGGCAGAAGCCTTCAGGAGCAATTGGGGCTGGCAGATGCTGCTCTCACCCACTGACAGTGCTGAGCGATCAGGACTGGTGCCAGGTACAAGCAGCGGGGCTGGCATTGGCAGCAGGTGTGGGCACTGGGCAGGCCACAGTGTGTGGGAGCAAAGATTTTCAGTAATCACCAGAGGTCTGCCCAATGATAGTGACCAGTGCCCCACCTTGGTCTGGTGCCGCCACTCACCTGGTCCACCATCCTGCTGCAGCCAGTGCCCGCCATGTTCCACGCTCTGCTGCCCATGCCTGCCATGTTCTGCATGTGCCCCCTGGTGGTCAGCGCACGTCATAGTGACCAGTTGTTCTGCTGTCAGTCTATTTGTATATTAGGGTTTTATATATATAAATTCCGTTTTCTCTGTTAGTTTAGAAACTATATGCAATACTTCTTTCTTTAGTTATCTAGATGTTTTTAACATGCATACTTAACATCTAATGTTAATTTATATCTTTAATATTTTCCTGACAATGTAAGGATATTAGAATGTTTCTTAAAACTTTCAGATGCCTTCCCTCCCCCCCCACCCCCGATTTACATGTTATTGTTGCCTTGGATTTTGGTTTATTTTTAACACCACAGTCTTTCTATTTCCAGTTTCTTCTGTCACATTTTCCAGATCTACTCTTCTGCCAGAGATTCTTTCCTGATTCCTCACCTTTTTCCTCCACTCCTCCCCCAGAAAGTGAAGGCAACCTGTTCAACTCATGAAGCATATTCATCATTCCCTGGCTCTTGAATTTACATATTTTACCAGGCCACAGTTTTTAACACTAGATCTATATATCCTACAATTTACTTGAGATCTTTACCCAATCTCATAGACATTTCAAAATTAATATTAATTCAGTTTTGGAGTCCTTTCATCAGTCTTTTCTCCCCATACCTCAGATCTGCTTGTTTGCATTTATTTTCTTAATCAATTACATTTGTTCTACCAATTTACTCATTCCAGAAACATGTATTCATTTTATGACCTCATCCTTTTTTGACAAGCTGGGCCTTCCCTTCACCATCACTATATCCAAATAAACCACAACGTGTAGTCAGATTTACAGTCAAGGAGATCTTAAATTTGTTCTTTGAAACCATTGACATGTTAATTGATCTCCCTACTTCCAATTATGTATATGCCTTATCTTCTCTCCACAGAGCAGATATTACAGTATTTTTAAATGATAGATTCAATCATGTAATTCTGTTACCTAAAAGCTTGTAGTGCCTCCTGAATGCTCTTACAATGAAGGCCAGATACCTAAAGATATTTTACAAGTCCCTGCATAATTCATGGTCACCTCCCATTCTTGGCACTGCCATTTCTTACTTTACTACCAGCCTTCTCTGGTCATGGAACCTAAGGGAACAATCTCTTCCTAATTCAGGACCACCACAAATATACTTTCTACTCAGAATGCTTAAAGGATTGTCTTCTCCTTTCTTTTCCCCTTCCCAAATATGCACACACATACTCAATTCACACCTATATTTTCCTCATCCTTCAGATCTCAACCTACATGTCACTTTCTTATTGAGCAATGTTCTAAGAATTTCTTTCTTCATCATTTCTAACTCAAAATTATATCCTCTCAAGGTGTCCTGTACTTTTCTTTCCTATCACAAATGCAATTATAGGTGTGTGTGTGTGTATGTGTGTGTGTGTGTGTTTATATCTGTCTCCCCATCAGGTGGGAGGTTCTAGAATGTCAAAGACTGGACCTATTTTTGTCACCATTATGTCCTAGTATGAAGTACATTGCTTGGTATATAGACACTCATATATATAGCATGAATGAATGAATAATTATATACTAGACCAGACTGGAGGAGCTGGCAGTGTAAGAAGAGCAGAAACTTTCATTTATCTCTTTATATACATAATGGAGCACATGGTAGGTGATCACTAAATGTTTGAAGAAATAAAAGAAGAGGGCAGAGAAAGGAGGAAAGAAATGGAAAATGGGAAAGGAAATTGGTCAGAAAAGATAAACCTAAATCTAGAGTTATAGTCCTTGATGAGAAAAGTTATATCAATCTCTCTATCTCTCATTTAAAAGATAAACTTGAGTAATGGCTGTGAAATGTGATTATTAAAGAAAAGAAACTTCTTGCTCTGATACTTTTCTGCTGTATTTATTTATTTATTATTTATTTATGAGAATGAAGAATACCAGGTGGTATTACTCTCAGAATGGCCCCTTGAGCATGTATTTTAAAATAAAAAAGTAACTTTTTAAAAGTCTTATATAGTGAAGGTACATTTTTATGTTTCCTTACTTAAATATATGGATAGCTACTTAATATTTCCCTGACAAAAAAAAAAAAGATTTTCCCTTGAGTACTATAAAATGGAATATATATAAAAGTATTTCATGAATTATAAATGTATGCGCATAATTATAATTGATTTTGTAGAATTAATCATTGCCTACTTTTCTCCAAAACCATAGAAAAATATGTCGTAACTGCAAGTGTGGTGAAGAAGAACATGATGTCCTATTGAGCAATGAAGAGGATCGAAAAGTGGGGAAACTTTTTGAAGACACCAAGTATACCACCCTGATTGCAAAGCTAAAATCAGATGGAATTCCCATGTATAAACGCAATGTTATGATACTGACCAATCCAGTGGCTGCCAAAAAGAATGTCTCCATCAATACAGTTACCTACGAATGGGCTCCTCCTGTTCAGAATCAGGCATTGGTAAATAAGCAGGTGTGGGGGGAGGAGGAATCTTTATTAAGCTTCCCGAACTACTTATTTAGGGCAGTTCCTTTAGTGACCTATTCAACTTCAGGTCTATTAGTTTCCTGAGGTGCCATTGCCTTGACTTTCAACTCTTATTATAGTCTTTTGAAAGTAGGATTAGATACCTCATAGAATTTTTCTATCAAATATGTTAACCTCTTTGAGGGAATGGTCTGACATTATGAATAGTTTAGATGAAAAAACAGATGTTTTTCAAATCTAGTGACTCTTCTAGCTTATTCTTGAGAATATTTCTCTTATGATGGTAAATGATATCTTAGGATATAAAATTTCTGTCATTATTTAGAACTCCAAATATATTCAACACTATATTTTACTATGTAAGGCAAAAAAGTGTATTTTGTGTTTTAACCAGATGAGACACGTGGAAGTCTTTTAAGAACATGAGTTAAATCATTAGAGTGAATCTTATGATATTTTTTATAATGAAAATATTGCTGATCCATAGGCCATTCTGTACATGCTGCCTAAAAAGCTGTGTTCTCTTACATTTGTATATTTTGTACAAGTAAATATCAGTAACCCAAATCTTTTTATAAATTGAAGAAAAAAATATTAATTTAAAAAAATATTTTTTTTTATTTAAAAGAGGAAGGGGGAGGGAGGGAGAGAGAGAGAGAGAGAGAGAGAGAGAGAGAGAGAGAGAGAGAGAGAGAGAGAGAGAGAGAAACATCAGTGATGAGAGAGAATCATTGACTGGCTGCCTCCTACACTGCTCTCCACTGGGGACTGAACCTGCAACCTGGGCATGTGCTCTTGACCAGAATCAAACCCAGGACCGCTCTATCCACTGAGCCAAACAAGCTAGGGCAAAAATCTTAATTTTTTTGAAGAAAAATGTGTTAATTTTTATTGAATTAAATCTATTCATTATATCACTTTTCAGTATGCTAATATCTTAAGATATTTATATGATGAAGATAATTTCTTGGTAATACTATAGTAGATAAAACCAACTTATTCGTTAAGTTACTTGCTTCTGATGTGTCTATAAAATAATATTGCCGTCCTAATGGCCAAATCATCTCCTAGTTGACACTGGTCTCCTTGTGGTTCAGGCCAGGCAGTACATGCAGATGCTGCCCAAGGAGAAGCAGCCAGTGGCAGGCTCGGAGGGGGCGCAGTACCGGAAGAAGCAGCTGGCAAAGCAGCTTCCTGCACACGACCAGGACCCTTCAAAGTGCCATGAGCTGTCTCCCAAAGAGGTTAAGGAGATGGAGCAGTTTGTGAAGAAATACAAGAGCGAGGCTCTGGGAGTAGGAGATGTCAAACTTCCCCGTGAGATGAATGTGCAAGACTCCAACAGAATGTACATCCCTGGTGGAGGCAGAAGCACCATGGCATCAGTGGGGACCATGGAGGACAAATCGGCAGAACACAGAAGAACTCAGTATGTGAGTACAGTGGTCACATCATGGGTCCAGTTGGCGTATTTTACAGGTTCTTTCCCTTTCTTTGAACCTTTCTGGAGACCATGCTTCTGTTTCCAAAAGGGAGTAGGTGAGGGAAATAAATTGAGTTAAAATTCAGTTTATGCTGATTTTAAAGAATCATGTTTGAAACCTATGTCTAGAGCAATGGTTCCCAACCTTTTTTGGCCATGCCCCACTAAGCATCTCTAAAATCCTGTTGCCCCGCCCCCCCCCCCCACACACACACTGTGACATATAATTCTTATTATTCAAAAAGTGAACTCTTATTCATGTGGAGGAAGCCTAAAAGGCCATTAACTTGGTCTAAACAAGCTTCCAAAGAACATGGCATTCATGAAAAAGAAAAATGACGAAAGGACAGTTGAAGTACTGAGTGAGAAATCACTAAGAAATTGTTAAAAAATAATAATAATAATAATATGAAGTGATATAAAAAATAGCAAATAAAGTTTCAAAACATAATAGGGAACTGAAATGCATAAATATGTTACAATATATATTTATATACTTTATATGAGGTCCCTAGAACCATAAAAAATGCAAAAAACTCAATGTTAAGAACTCATTCTTGAATTGCTCTTCTTAAAAATCAAATTAACCGCCTGTTGGGCATGTGCCCCACATTGGGAACTACTGGTCTCGAGCCAAGTTTTCTGACTACTTGTTGCCAAGGATAATTGTGAGTTTTAGGTAAACACAGTAGTTAGTATTGGTATCAAGATGGAATATAGCATACTAATCTAGAATCTATTTCTAAACATAATTTGGGTGTTAATTATCTATTCCCATAAATAAGAGTACTATATATGATTAGATTAATTCAGTTTTTCTTGGTACATTGCACCTAAAATTCAAACTTAAATTTATGTGGATATATATCCAATCATAGTTTTCTAAATCTCTCCTAAAGAGGAAAATTGAAGTCTTTTTTATGGCTTGAAGAAAATTTTGATAGAGATGTACAAAAATATTTTTTTTAATTTACATTCTTTATTGTTGAAAGTATTACATATATCTCCTCCCCCCCTCCCCCCATTGACCCCTCCCTGGCTGCTCCCACTCCCCAGCACATGCATGCCCTCACCCCCCTACTGTCTTGTGTCCATTGGTTATGCTTATATGTCCATTGGTTATGCTTATATGTCCATTGGTTATGCACGCGTACAATCCTTTGGTTGATCTCCCTGGCTGCTCGCACCCCTCTTTCCCCCCTCCCCTGCCTTCCCTCTGAGGTTTGATGGTCTGTTTGATGTTTCTATGTCTCTGGATCTATTTTTGTTCATCTAGTTTACATTGTTCATTATATTCCACAAATGAGTGAGATCATGTGATACTTATCCTTCTCTGACTGGCTTATGTTGCTTAGTGTAATGTTCTCCAGGTCCATCCAAGAACTAAACTTAATGTAATATATTTCTCATAGATTTTTTTAGCAACTTAACGAATAAGACTTAGTTTTATTTAAAAAAATTCTTTTTAAAAAGTACTAATAAGCTCTAAGGTAATAGTTTTTTAGAGACCCACTCAAAATGTGAAAATGTTCTTTTTTGCTCATGTCTCCCACCTCCAACAGCCCCCTGCAGGGTGGAGAGGCACAGGTGGAGGTGAAAGAGGGCATAGAGGAGATAAATAATGATGGAAAAATGAAATAAATTTAGGTGAAAATTACCATTAGCCTTTTCCATAAGTGCTTTAATTCAGGAAACAATACTCTGTTACACAGAGTGCAAGAATTAGGTTTGAACAACCTCGAGAAGGTCAAGGATTGTTTCACCTTATTGTCTACATGAACAAACTGTAATTTCAGTAGAAATTATTTCTCTTAAAAGTGGTTTCTCTGAATTTTTACTAAAGCTGATGATGAGAAACGCCAGTTGTATGATGACTAGATTGTTTTGGATGGATTCCTTTTCAGTCCTGCTACTGCTGCAAACTGAGTATGAAGGAAGGTGACCCAGCCATCTATGCTGAAAGGGCTGGTTATGATAAACTGTGGCACCCAGCTTGTTTTGTCTGCAGTACCTGCCATGAACTCCTGGTTGACATGATTTATTTCTGGAAGAATGGGAAGCTATACTGTGGCAGACATTACTGTGACAGTGAAAAACCCCGATGTGCTGGCTGTGATGAGGTAAGTTCTCTGGGGCCACTTGCATGCAGGCTCATTTTGTACCTCCATATGGTCTCTTTACCATCCTAAGGCTTCCCTTAGTGCAGCGGTCACCTCACCAACCTTTCAGATCTCACGGACCACCAGTGGTCCACGGACCACTGGTTGCCTTAGTGAGAAGGCAACTTAAATTAGCCAGGCAACAGTTGCTTTATTTACATTCAAAGAAGTTGAATGAAAACTTTAATTTCAGTGATTCCGTATGCTGTGTTAATTGTGTTAACTAAGGAAAGATTGTCCAGCAAAGTAAAAAATTGATTTGGACTAAACTAATGACCTATGTTCAAGTTTTAGGTTATTTTTAGACAAGAAAGTAAGTTGATGTACTTGTGGATCTAAATCCCTTATTGTTTAAAGAGCCTAGATTTGTTATTTGTAGCAAAAATATATGGTTCATCCGATTGTTATCCTCTTCCCAGCTGATCTTTAGCAATGAGTATACCCAGGCAGAAAACCAGAACTGGCACCTGAAACACTTCTGCTGCTTTGACTGTGACAACATCCTCGCTGGGGAAATCTATGTGATGGTCAGCGACAAGCCCGTGTGCAAGCCCTGCTATGTGAAGAACCACGCTGTGGTAAGGAGCGTCCTCAGGATATTGCTTTACCACTTGGCTCTATGCCTCTACTTAAGCCTCTTAGAAGTGAGAAATAGAAAGTACTACTTTCAAATAGGAAACGTAATTCCTGCCTCGGGTATTAAAATCCAGATAATGCAAAAGCAATACATGTGTTCACTATGGGCTACCTTAAGATTTCTATCTGTGCATCCTAAATGCTACTTAATAATCAAATGCCCATTTTAAAAAAAAAGTTTCTTAATGAGAATGACATTAATTGATTGATTCTGATTATGCAGATCAGATTCCATTTAAATTAAGATTTCTGGGGCCTGTTCATATTCTTTAGATCTGTTTTAGTATTTGTGGTTTCTGTTCGTGTCACTAGATCATCCACCAGAGCTTTGTTTTTGCTCTTTGGAGCCTGTACAGTATTTATTTAAAATATGTTTTTATTTTTATTTTTTTAGAGAGAGAGGAAGGGAGAGGGATAGAGAGATAGAAACATCAATGAGAGGGAGACATCAATTAGCTGCCTCCTGCACATCCCCTACTGGGGATTGAGCCCGAAACCTGTGCATGTACCCTGATCAGGAATCGAACCAAAGACCTCTTGGTTCATGGGTTGATGCTCAATCACTGAACCACACCATCCAGGCAGTGAACCTTTTTAAAATGCTTATGGAATTAATTTAGTATAACAAAATTTGACCTGCAATTTTGGGGTTGGATTTGTCAAATCTAAATGATTTACTATGTACTATTGGGTTGCACTAAATAAATCTAAATGATTTATTTGCTTGGACCAAACACTCAAGTATTTAATGTGAGTGTTGTTGTTTTTTTGTTTTGTTTTTTTTCTTGTATCTACCCGACTTACACAGAGCTGTTATTGCATGATAGCCAAGATATAATTTAGTAAATAAAAGGTTGAGCACATATGGTAAATAAGCCAGGGGATATGAAAAGAGTAGACCTTTTTTTATATGCAGAAAAATACATACTAGGTAAAGATTCCCCTGAGCTATCAAGTAGAGGATTCTCCTCACTATGAAATAAAATGACATATTTATATAGTTTTAGGAGTGTGATACTATGAAAATAAGGTAACAAGTTTTGGTGTCAGTGTTAATTTTCAATTCTTATCCATTGTCCCCAGGTATAATTAATTATTTATTTTATCAACTTTACCCCATCAACATATCTCAGAACTTCACATTTATAGCTACTCTACTTCAGACCTTTATTTTTTGTTATTTGGATTATTGCAGTGGCCTCAAATTTGGTTTTCCCACATTCACTCTTGATCTTATTCAAAGCCACCTTCCATAATGATGGAAGGTAATCTTTAAAAATGCAAATCTGTTCCTTAAGCATTTGCTTAATAGATGCACTAGTCTCTTCTTGCCTATGTAGTTGCTTCTACTAATTATCCAACCCAAATCATACATTTCCACAAGTTACCAGTATTTTCTAGTTTATACACTGTTCTTTGTCTTCGGCTCACACTTATTTCTTTGTCTGATATACCCTCCTATTCCTGTTTTACCTGACTATTCCAGCACTTTCCTCCAGACTCAGTTTAGGTTTAACGTTTTTCAGAACACCTTTCCTAATTCCCTATCCCAAGTCCCACCCCTTTCTCTCTGACTAGGCTGGCTACTCCTCTGTTCCCGGGTCCCTGTATGTGCTTGCGCACATGCGTGTGCTTGTTAATGTAACTCATCTGTCTCCTCCACTAGACTATAAGTAGCTGGAACATAGAGCTTACCTTTTCATTTCCATATCCTAATTGTCTGTACCTAGGAAACATTTCAGTAACTGAGTTGCACTCTGAGATTTATAATTTGTTTTGAGGTCAACATGGACCCTTCTTATACCTGGGAAAAGATGCTGAATCACCATGTGGCCTAATACATAATTTAGCCCCAAAACTGCTTTTGTGAATAGAGTTGCAAGTTTCTCTATAGAAGAGGGATATCATAATGTGTGTTTTACTATAGGGTGAGTGACTTTGGTCTCAAGGACTACAACGCAAACTCCACAAGGGCAGGGATTTTCATCTGCCCTGTTTTCTGTTCTATTTCTAACACTAGAACAATACAGTTGATAGTAAATACTTATTGAATAAAGCTTTAAATAGATGAAGTTGCTTTATTTAACTGATACAAGATTCTCTCCATTGCATTTTATCAATTCAGTGGAGGATTATAATCACAGATACAATTTTTAAAAAAGAGATACTCTCTAAATTATTTCACTTTATAATATGATATGATTTTAAAAGTTTACTTTTATGTAAGATATGCTATGGTCCTTTCCCTAATATCAAAATGAACATATCACCACCTAAACAAATTCCAGCTGGTGGCAAAGAAAGTATGCAGCATGCTAAATGATGTAAAATTTTGAAGAAGGTTATTTAGTTTAGGGGATTGATCTAATTAGATCCTTTAATTTTCTTTTTATACAAAAGGAGATACAACTTATGTTTAATCTAAAGACAAGAACTCGCTCAAAACAAGGCATTTCTGAGGAAAACACCTCACCTAGAAGGAGGATAATGGGAAATGCACTGGCTTGTCTCTGCACAGTCTCTGGAATTCCATTATCAAATGGCCTTCCCCAGAATTCACATCTACAGCATTTCACAAGGCCCTGCTGCCAGAGCGCTCCTTACAGCAAGTGCCATTAGCTATTTCACATTGTGTACATGAATAAAATAAAAGAAGTAGGAGGGTTTCAATGAAATAAGAGCTCTGAAATACTTGAGGATTAAGAACACAGGAAGCACATCACTCCCTGCAGGGTTCTGTAGTCCCCAAACCTCAGTGAAGGCTGGGCTGCTTCCAGGTTTATGAAGAACCAGGGATCAGTATGTGTTACCTAGTATTATGTATCAGACCATTGGATGAATGGCAATCAAATCTAAACTAATAAAAGCGAAATATTAAAATTAACCGTTTCTCC
>PVJC01023425.1:0-26378 GCA_004026665.1 Murina feae | reverse complement strand
CCAGATCCCCAAACTGGTTGACAATGCACGGGTATTAATGGACAGGCCAGGCTACTCCTCTTATGGAGTCCAAGGTTACTGTCCCAGGTTCTTTTTGCGAAGAGCAGGGGTTTTATATTGGACCAGAGCAAAGACACAATACACACAAAGCAGTTAATGAGATGCTTGAATCACACAGGGTTTATTTACCTAAGTCCTAACAGCTTCTAGGGCACAGGCAGGCCACCCAGCGATCCTCGCGACAAGACACACAGCAGCACAGCAGGCTGGTCCACGAGATGAGTTGAGGTGCACCACGGTCTGGAGGTTCAGTCTCAGCACCCCCGGCCACAGTCTCGGCTCGGGCTTCACTCGGACAGAGTCTTGATCTCTGGCAGTCTCAGGAAGGGGAGATGAGAGAGTCCACCGTGGAGGAGCGGTTGACTGCTCTGAGGCACCTGCTCAAAGGCTCTTCTTTTAAGCGCAATTCAGCAGGTTTCTTCAGTGTCTTATCGGGGATGCCTGATGTGGCTTCTGCCCTTCTATCTATCGCACACATTTGGGGCGTATCGGGGTACAGCAGGGTGTAACAGGGTGCAACCCTTTTTAACTTTAACATTTCTAGTTTTTAGTAAAGTAGTTCACACATCCTAAAACTCAAAAAGTAATTTCACTGCAAACCAAACTCTATCTAATACATTTCATATACCTAACTCACACACTCTTAACCAAACTCTCTCTAATACATTTTCAGATGCCTAACTAACACACTCTTAAATAATTACTGTAACAGGAAGGATGGCTCCTGAGCACTTGCCCAAATCCTGGTGAGAACTACTCTTCGGGGAGGACCTCATCCTGATGAATTTATTGCTCCAAACTCCTCACATGTGGCTTTGCGATTCTTCTCACTAATTAAGAGAGGCAGGATTTGGTTCCCAATCTCCTTGAATCCTGGCTGGCCTTGTAACTTGCTTGGACCATAGAAATGATGAGGTGCCAGTTCTGAGCTTCAGTCTCAAGGAGCCTTGTCCAGTTGTCCTCCGTGTGCCTTTGTGAGAGTTGTGAGACCATGCTTGGCTGCTCGGCTGCAAGATCAGAACCACATGGAATGGAGCCGAATTGCCTCAGCTCCCTGACCAAAGCCAGCCTGGAACAGCTGACACCTCACTGACCACCCAGACATGCAGCAATAACTGCCTATTGTATGTTATGGAGGCTTTCAGGGCGGCGTGCTACACAGCAGTACTGTGGCCACAGTCAGCTAACATGCCCACCTAGAAATCAGAGAATGAGGCACCCCTTGAAGAGATCACATGTATTAGAAGCAACTTTCACCTTCAGATAAAATGGATTCCCTGCAGATTGCTTCTTCCCTTGCATTGCTTGGAGCTGACAGAATATCTTCCACTGGTCTCAACTCTAGATGTGTTTAATATGATGGCAGAAACCAGACAATGAGCACCAGAATCGAAAGTCATTTTTTAGTCATTTAGGCATCAAACGAACACGTGTGGGAGAAGCAAAGCCAAGAAAAACGACGCTTATGTTTGCATGGACGCTGGCTAATGTGGGGCTTCCCTGCCCAGGTGGGGCTGGGTGGGCTGTTTGTACCAGTCAATACCCCTCATGTTGGCATCTGGAAAACTCCTGTGCATGTGGAGGTCAGAGTATAAATCTATCACTGACCGGTCATCTTTATGAAACGTATTGGCGGGTAATGGCCGTGTGTGCCTTCCCCGATTTCAATGCAGATTGTAAGCTCAGCCAAAAATCTAGCAGAGCAAGTTCGTCAGTCCAAGTCACTTGTGCTCCAGCAACGGCAGGGTTACTGGCCTCCCAGGCTGGAGGCACTGAACTCTGACACAGGAAGGGAAGCTCTGACCGTCCTACCTGTTTAAATGTGACACAGACCGGACTACACAGCAGGGGGTTTTATGGCCGTCACCAAGCTTCTGGCTATTGGTTATACACTTGGTCATCTATCCTAAGGATGACTGAATGAAGCACGTGGGAGGACTTCATTAGCATTCTCTGGTCATTCAACGCCGGCTGCCAACCAGGGTCAGCAAGCGTACTTCCTATAAGTGAGCCTGTTTCTTGGAGATGAATTTAGAGGCGGTGGGGGGGAGGGGAGCGGGGAGCATGTAAACAAGTGGCCTCCAGTTTCCCAGTGACACCCTGATTTCTCCACCCTCTTCTTACTCCTCTCAATTCAGTCTCCGGCCCCAGAGCTATGGACAGACCCTGCACGCCTCTAGGCAGGAGCTCCCTTGGGTGGGTTCCTGCTCCTGTGGGCCCCCGTGGTTCCTTCACAGATGCCTCTGTCCTTCCGGCCTTGGACTGAGCATCCAGGAGGACCACTGCCCTGACTCTGTACAGGGACGCACTGTGGGCCTCTGCCCGGTGGCAGCGTGAGAACAGAGATGGAATTCAGAGACAGCAGCTGCGGGAGGCTCGATGCAGCACACCCTCTCCTCGGGCTCCCACTGGGCCTTCAGAACCAGCGGGGGAGTCTTCAATGAGGATTCCCGAGGGAGGGCGCCGGTGCAGAGGGAGGCCCTGTGGGATTAGCATGAAGAAAGATTTTCTTTCTAAGTATAATATGTGTGTCATTTTTCTTACATGGCAGCTGTGATTACAATCGCGTCCTCTGGCCAAATGCTAAAACCCAACTCTGGATAAATACAGGATTAGAAACACTGGATATATTATACAAGCTGCAGAAAGACCGATTTGCCATTAAACAAGTGCACCTTTGTAAAATCCGGTTTTTAAACTGAGGAGCAAAGGGTCCACAGGAAACTGGCTCCCTGTTAGGCTTCGTCGTTGGAAATGGCAAACAAAGGAAACCCCACAAAGAATACAAACACCAAGGATGCCAGCAGGTACTGACTGCGGTTGGGATAAGGGACGTTTCCTTGTAATACTTAACACTCCTTCCCCTTGAGCAGCGGCTCTCAACGTGCAGCATCAGGACCAGCAGCATCAGTGTCACGCCTGGGAACTTGTGGGAAAGACCCGTGCTTGGGCCTCTTCCCAGGCTACTGAATCGGACACTCCTCGGCCCGTGTTGTCACAGCCCCCAGGGGATTCTGGTGTGAACTCAAGTTTGAGAACTTCAAGTTTATGAGGTGCAATCTGCGTCAGAAGGTACCCAGGACACGGCTAAACTTCCCAAAGAGATTTAGTCTTTAGTGCCTTAAGGCATCTGTGTAACAGATTACCTTCTCTCCTGGGCATCTGGGACGGGACTGACACAGACCATCCTCAGGAAAATTAAGAAAAGCACCATTTGCCTGGCCAGTGTTGGTCAATGACTGAGCACCAACCTATGAACCAGGAGGTACAGTTCCATTCCCGGTCAGGACACTCGCCCCAGGTTGCAGGCTCGATTCCCCTGTGGTGGGTGTGCAGGAGGCAGGCGATCAGTGATTCTCTGTCATCATTGATGTGTCTATCTCCCTCTCCGGTACCAATAAAAATATCTTTATGAACAGAAAAGCATCATTCAAATACTCTTCCATGTCTGTGACCAAGTTCCCACTGGCAACACCCTAGCTGGCCACGAATCACCATCTAAGTCACCCGGTTACAGCAGCACCCACTTTCTAGACCAATAAAGAAAACCTAAGCTAAGCCGCGGCAACAAACCTCTTGCAGACGTCCCTAACTTACCACGATGAAGGTTTGTTTCTTGCCCCTAATACACTTGGTAACACGGGTCAGCAAGGGAACTCGACTCGTCACTCAGGAACCCAGGCTGATGGGGAAGAGGACATGCCAGGCCTCACTTCCAAAGCAGGCGAGCAGCACCCAGAAAAGGACGTGAGTGCCTGAGAACAGCCCGAATGACCACTACACAAGGTAGTGGTCATTCCTGGGCCCCGGGAGCCGTCAGACGCCACACTGCGTATGAACAGTAACAGAAAAGGCCAGGCCAAGGTTCTCAGTTTTAGAGTCACTGCCTCTTTGTTCCCACTGATCGTCAAATAAACAAAATCTATACCATCCCCCCATGGTCTTTTTTGAGCAAACTTTTTCATTCTTTATGTTTTAAAAAGTGAAGTTAATATACACACAGGAAAGTGCACGGATCCTGAGTACACAGCCTGATGAGCTACAAAGAGAACACAGCAGTGTAGCTACCTCAAGGCTAAGAAATGGGCCGTCATTGGGGACTCAGCAGCCCCGCAGGCAGCTCCCAGCCATCTCCTCCCCCTTTCCTAATGGTAACACTCTCCTGATTTCCAACATCACACTTCAATTAATTTTTTACACACAAGCATTCACCTAGCATGTATCAGCCAGGCAGCAAGACTTCCCAGCCCTGGCAGATGGTGTGACAAACCCAAGCACTGCAGCCGATCTCTGTGAGCTGCCCGGAGGAAGACTGGCTTTTGGGGGTGTGTGGGGTGGGGTAACACGTTTTGGACAGGTTTGGGCCATGAGCTCTCTGAACTCTCAGGGACTCAACCAAATTAATGAATATTATCTTTCGTACCTGTTTACTTGCGCACATTCCGTATTTCATACCAGGGCAGATGCCATCGTAGCCAGAATCGCTGCTGCCTGACAGATGACGAATAAGTGACTCGCCCAGTCCCCACCGGGTCTCCCACACCCAACATTTCGAGTGTTGAGCACAGGCTGTCTTCTCTTTCTCCCTCTTGTATAGCCTCGCCCTTTCAGGTGGGTCTAGGGCTGGGATAACTGGTTGGGGAACGAGGAACAAGTGAAATTTATTTTGGCCCAAATACAAGATTGGCATTTGGTTTTAGGGATATTCCTATGCAGCTTCCATGATCTGAAAATTAGGAATACAGTTCCCATTCTCTTGCCCATTAACTGATCAAAGGTCTTCATGGAGACATAGTGGGCAGTTGGTTTCCTAAAATGCCAGCTTCTCCCCAAATGTCTTCAAAATCGGACACATCAGTGCAGGCACACACCCATGAACGTGTGCTTTGCTTTCCTGCCTCTATAAATTCCTGCTGGCATTCGGGGCCCATGTCCTGGGACACCATTAGAAGTGGTAAGTCCATCCGTCACATTGAAGGGCTGACTGTCACTTCCCAACCCCCAACTCCTTCCCCACCCCCCCGCCCCCTAGGAAATGGCCACTCCGGTGGGTGGGCAGTGTGTGCAGCTCTGGAACACTGTGGCCAACCACTCGGCCACATCCTTTGTGGTCATCATCTTCAGCAAGATAAGATGTGCCTTAAATATACTTTTATAGTCAGCTGGCTTCCAAATGACAGCCATGCTAAGCAAGCACGGAGTTAACATATGATTAGTAATTTCCTCATGGCACACAGAAGAATGAAAAAGTCTCTGGCTAAGGCCGGGGCTTAAAAAAAAAACCAAAACCCAAAAAACAAACCCCTGCGCTTTTAGTAAAAAAAGAAAATAGAAAACTGTCTTTATTCCAAATCCAGAGCAACAGGTCACGGCCTTCTTCCTGTGCAGGAACACTGCTGCTTCACAAGGAAGTGGGGAAGGAAAAGATTAACAGGAAAATATTCCCAGAGCTGTCTGCCTGCTCAACTGCTGTAACTCATATACTGAGCCGCCCCCACCTCCCTTCCCCATAAACACACACAGATGGAGCCGTGGCAGCAGGTTCCTGGCCTTTTAGAAATGACTTCTCCAGTCTACCCTGCTACCTTGTTTAGAAAAGAACTTGAGGGTAGTTTTCTCACAATTCTGGAGTAATCTTCAGCATGCACCAAAGGTCACACAGAATCACCAGGGATGCTCCCTAAAGACTCCCAGACCTAAAGCAGCAGATCTGCAGAGTGGGGCCTGGAATTTGTGTGCCCAGTGCAAAAGCTCAAAAGTGCAAAAGTGCAAAAGAGCTCCCTCCGGAGACCTTCGTGCATGCTGTGAAGGGGGAAGCTCACATCAAGTACCACAAGAATTAAGGTATCTCTGCTTGCAACAGGCTTCCCCCTCCGAGGGACCCATGAGCATTTAAAGAAAGATTATGGCTCATCTGTTCATGATTTCCTTTGAGGGGAAAGTTGCAGTTCTCTTACCTGATTGTCTGCAAGCATTAGCACATGTCTGCAGTATTTCAGTGTTATGTAAGTCAGGGATAAAACTGTGCTCATGGGAGCACCGAAAAATTGCCGGCAGGGACCCAACACGTCATTTATTGTGGGGGCTACTGCTAGGCAGTGTGTTGGGGGTAACTTTCTCCAGGAGCAAGGCCCACCTGTGTGATAAGCATGGGGTTTAGTCCATTTAGTTCTAACAGCAGGACAAGCTGTCGGTTTTACTAAACATTAAAGTCTCAAGGTTCCCATTGCTCTATTCCTTGAGTCTTGGGGTGGACACTGGCCTTCAGTTTTTTTTCTTTTCTAAACCCTCCCTTGAGGATATGTTTATTCATTTGAGAGAAAGTGGGGAAACACCAGGGTGAGAGAGAAATGTTCAGTGGTTGCCTCCTGTATCCACTCCAACTGGGGATTGAACCCACAACTTAGGTAAGTGCCCTGACTGGGAATTGAAGCCGCAAACCCTTGCTGCATGGGGCAAGGGTGTCTGGAAGGCTGGCTTCTCCGTAAAGCTGGAAAATAAAATCAGGTCTCTCCAGCCCTCCGCCAGCCTCTCCTGGGGACCTTGCCCAAGCGTCCCCCCCACAAACCCCTTTCTGTATTTGTGCCTCAATAAATTGCAGCTGTGCCAATGGGGAGGCCCAGGCTGGTGAATACAGTGTGCCAAATCCCAAGACAAAAAGCATTCCAAGTGCCCAGGGTTAGCTAGCAGAGCAAACAAGGCCCAAGGTAGCAGGCAGGCAGCAGACGTTACCCAGAAGCTGGATGTGTACTGAAGACCTCACTCCGCGGCAAAACAAGCATTCGTTTTCTTTTAGCAAAATTTAGCACCAGAAGTCTGAAATGCAGCACGCAGATGTAGGAACTCATTTTCTCCTGCTCTGACAAGATCACCTTCCTTCCTCAAATGCAACAGAGGAAATTCTCAGGATCGCAAACCACCCGAGCCACAGCCCTCCTTGCTCAAAAGGCCTGTCAGGCCATTAACAGGCAGGAAACTCAGGGCCCACTTTTCTTCAAACACACTCTTCTGCTTTAATTTGCTGTGCAGTTTCAGATCTGATGGAACTTGGCCTTAAATCACTATCTAAACCGAAGTTCAGCCCCAATCCCAGAGCTGGTGGATCTGTCCCAGGAGGGAGAGAGATGCTTGTGACCCTGGCACCTGTGGCCTCATTTTCATGCTTCATGGAAGAGAATGGCCCTTCTGCCCACAGGCCCCAGCGTGAACTGAGCCGTCCGTCCCTGTTACTGCCCCGCGTTGGCCTGAGTTGCCAGCAGTTTCTCCAGGGCCTCCAAAATTCTCCTCTCCAAGGTGCAAACGCTGAGCTCGTGAAAGCAGGCTGCCCAGGGCAAGCACTGTGACGACACACAGCTGCTGGAAAACTCTAGTCTCTGGCCTTGTTCTCGAGCTCAGGGATGAATGAACAAAAGGAAGGAAGGAAGGAGAGGAAGAAAGAAAATAAAGGTTGAAGAAAAGCCTCAGTGATCCTTCTGCGGTGCACCTGGCTCTCACGGACGACCAGGGTTAGAAACCCACCACCGGCCGCTCTGCCCAAACACCTCGTGTGCATTCTGGCCACCTCGCCTCTTGGTTCTAACGAGATGGAATCGGTGCCCGGGACTTTTCAGAGAGGACTTGGAGACAGGTGCTGCCGGGCCATCAGCTGTGTGAAATAAAGAGCCCGCCTGGCTCTGCCTCTCCTTTCCTGTCGTCACGGGTTCCCACCAGCGCCGGCAGGTGCACCCAGGCTCGGAACCACGGCGTGCTGCTCCTGCACGTGAGGAGAGCGAGCTCCCCGGCTCCCCTTGGAGATTACCTGTCCGGTGAACTGCTTGCCTAACGAGGTCTTAAATGTCAGGCTCGTGACGTGCAACCTGAGTACTGAGCGGAGCTGTGGCGCTCGCAGAAGGTGTCTTTTGGTGTCGGTGTGCAGACAGGCAGACCCGGCACTCGGCCGCCCTGTGCCATCCGTCCGCAGGTGCTGCCACTGCTGCAAGTCAACAGTGTCGGGCACACAGCTGTCAGAGACGAAGCAGGGACAAGCAGAGAGCTTAATGAAATTTTATTTCGAAAATATGGCAAGAGTCTAAGGCACTTCAAACATTTAAATACATGTAAGACCACGGTAAGTGTGACATGGTATAAAGGAATCCATAAATACGTGGAGAACTACGCAGTGTTTCTCTAGAGGCAACCATATAGCCAACTCCTCTAACACAATTCAACCTTTATTGTCAGGTAATAGAGTTGTGCAATTATTCATTAAAACAGGGTACTGTTACATGTAGTTCTTCATGTCGTTTATTGCCATGGAATATAAAAGCTGAAAATACTGTTGTCAATTTCATATAGATACCTTTTATATAAAAAGTCATGTAATACATCCACCGAGATAAAACCAACTGAAAAGATTTCCTTTTGTACGTGTTACACTTTTTTTTCTTTTTTTTTTTAGGGTTCCATCTTTTCATTTTAACCCAGAAACCTACCAGCCCAGGCCCAAGTTGCTTGATGACCAAAGTCACCTCAACTTGCTTTAGAATAATAAAGACAGACCAAAAAAAAAAAAAAAAAAAATCAACAAAACCATCCTGGAATGGACTTTCTGAAGAACTTGCCCATCGTTCCTCATCGGTCAATACAAAAACACTTGAGGAGAAACTGAAAACACTGTGCCAGTGAGAACCCAACTCTCAGCAGTGGGGGTGGGGAGCGGGGAGGAAGAGAAGGGAGGAACAGAAGTTGCCCACCAGATCAGGTTACAGTTTCCTACGACTGTTCATAAGGGAGCGGAGACTCCACAGCAACAGCGACTGGGGTCAAGTGTGCCCTCCACAGAGGGAAGACGGCTGGGAGGGAGGCGGCGGGTGCCCGCCGGCAATCTCTTGCTGGCTCAGCTTCCACCATGACAGCTCCAGCCTTCAGTCCTTGGCCTTTTGTGTCCTGTTTGCTGGTGAGCTCAGGCACAATACGCATACATTCAGTGTCTGTCACCCAACAGGAACAGTGAGCAGCTTAACGGTGGCATGTAAATGGATGGCTATTTGTACATAATCAATCAAAAGAACCTCGGTGGGTGGGACCAGGAGATGTCTTCCTTCCAAGCCTAGGGGTGCCCTAGAGACCAGGAAAGGGAAAAAACGGGGGGTCAGTATGTGATCTCAGGCAGGGGTGTCCTCTGTGACAGAGGAACTCGGTCCACCATAGCTGACAACCACTGGTGAGCCAGAAGACAAGAGAGGGAGCTGGAACACAGAACACAGGTCTGCCAGCAGGAGGCGCTCAGGAGCCAGCTGAGCTCAGCAGTGCTGCAACCAGCTGTCCAGGGGATTCTGGGACCACAGGTTGCTATTCACACTATCTGCATTACAAAAAATGGCAGGAACGTGATGGTTTGGGGATGTGCCATTTGAATAATTCTGCCCAGAATAAGCCCTTCATGTGAGGGTGTGAGAGGGAAAGCAGGGGCCTCGTCTCCGCTGTGCTAACCATTAGCACTCCTGGCCTTCAGGGTGTGGTAAAAGTGATGGACTCTTAAGTTCCAGACTAAAGCTTCCATTTTCAGAATCCTCAAAAAACCTGTGCCTCCCGTCAACTCCCAGAGGAAGGGGGCCCACCTGTCTGGTGGATTTCAGCCTGTTAACAAATGCTAAATGCACAACACTGACCGGAGACTGGGCTCTGGCGAAGTTGACGTGGGCATAGAGGAGGACGGCGATGTCCTTGTGTCCGGCTTCCAGAGCGATCGAAAGTGCGGTGCTGCCATCCTTGGAGACGAAAAGAACAAGCCAGGTTGGACTTCCCCACGTCCCGACAGCCACAGGTACCACAACAGAACACCCTCCGGTAACTGATCTGGTGCCCCAAATCTAGCCACTGGTTCAGTTCATCAAAAGGGAACTTTCCTGCACCTCGATGTGCTAAGCTCTACGAATACAAGGACGAAGGAGGCACAGTCCGCACCCTAAGGAAATCACAGTCAACAGGGCAGTCACCTGCTCCCGTCTTTGCCTCATGTGGCTAGTGTACAGGCCTGCACACTGTGGGCCCCGGACAACGCAGGCTGCCCATGGAGAAGTCTCATTCAACCACTGTGCCCACCAGCAGGGGACGGGTGATGGAGGTAGAAACGTATTTTCATTTTCCCCCCCTTGTAATTACAAATGAGCAGCAGGCATGTACCATGGTGTATGTTTTGACAACTTGCCTAAGGTCTCTTAAGTTTCCTCTTGGGAAGAGAGCTGGTCCTACATCCCTAACCACTCTGTGGGACGTGTGAGTAACATCAATGAGAAGCACCGAGTCCTGCTGGCCTGCATCGATGTATCTTACGGGGAATAAGTGGAATAACAAGTTGATGGCTCTCTCTCTCCCTCCCTCCCTCCCCTCTCTCTAAACTCAATAACAGTAATTTTAAAAAGAAGTGTTATCTTATGGAAATATGTGGAAAACTCTACATACGGGAAAGAAGGATTATCGGTAAAATGTTTGGTTTCTATTAAAACTGCAGGGATTTAGATGGATATAAAAGAGCATCAAGGCAAAAAAAACACCACAACTTAGTTTCTGTCTAGTGTTGGAATAAAGATCCCTCCCAATCATTTAAGGATGAGGAAGCAGACGATTAGCTGGTGACCAGCATGTCTGGAAGTCTCTGTGGCTCTAGGGCCTCGTATTACTACATTCACAAGCTGTTCTTCGGTGAAAGAGAGTAGAAGTAAAAGCCAACCAACAGAAACCAAGACACACAGGACACAGGGTTCTTGAGGGAACAGGTTGGAAATGCTCCCTCTGTTGGGCGGAGGTGAGGGAATTCGGTTCCGCTCCTGTGCAACGCCCACACCTGCAAATCCCCACACTGGCTGCTCTTCCTGCTGCCTGGGGCCCACCGGGACCTGAGGTTTAGTGCGAAGAAGGAAGTATTTTTTCCTTCTCACTTTTTAGTGTTTCCAGTTAGAGAAAGCTCTGGTCCCAACCTGTGCTCCACAGAGATAAACTTTTCAAAACAGAACCAACCCAGCCCGATCTCTATGACCTCTGGACCTTTCAACTCTGTCACCACCCACGTGTTAGTTCCTGTGAGAGAAGCAGCTTTCCTTAGGAGGCTCCCAGGCAAGGGTTATCTGGGCATGGGGACAGCTTAGCACCTGCGAGAAGCGATTAGAACGATGATGATGGACCAGGAGTGGAAAGATGTGAAGGGAGCCAAGGCCGGCCAGCTCCCCTGGCTGATGCCACGTCACTCCCGTGGGCCCTGGTGACAGGCAAACCTGCCTTTACTTCCTTCCCCTGGGAAAGTGTTTCACTGTAGTGATAATGGTTCTGGTCACCCAATAACCCCAACTTGTAGTGGCTGGCAATCCGGATTTCTAAATGGACTGGAGACCTGGTCCTCTCGGTGGACTTAGAAGTTGCCCACATATGATTCTGTATTCTAAATCTGTTCATTCCCCTTTAATAGGCTGGTTCTCGTGCCTGCCCACCACCTCCTTCCTTTAGTAAATTTTGGGGTGCGGTCCACTTATCACTCTGCCTTCGGCTTAGTTAACGGAGTATTAGTTGGCACAGTAAATGCTGCCGAGCTGGGCCATGAAGCGAGGTGGCCTGGGTGGCAACACAAGTCCTCAAGGAGAATCCAGGAGGATGTGTTTTCCGCCCCCGGCCCAGCGGCAATCGCAGAGTTCCCCCGTGGCCTCGTGGGCCCCCTGCCCCAGGGAGGTGCTCACGTTGTCCTCCAGGTGGCCGTTGCAGCCGGGCTGGGCCAGCAGCAGCTTGACGATCTCCACGTGCCCGTGCTCGCTGGCACACATCAGGGCGGTGGAGCCCTCGTCGTCCTGGATGTTCACATCAGCTCCGCAGGCCAGCAGGCCCTTCACCATGTCTATCCGCCCGTGGCTGACCGCCAGCATGAGGGCTGTCTGTCCTGCCTGCGCAGAGAAGTGGCAGTGAACTTCAGAAGTGCACACCGGGCGGCAGGGTGCGGCCTATCGTGGGCTGTGCTGGGGGTGAGGGGTGGGGGTGGAGTGGGGGAGAGGCGGGAGTGTGATGACAGAGGGGAAAAAACGGGCATGGAAGCACGCGGGTGGAGGCGGGCATGGCGCAATCAGCTTCTCATGAGCGGTGAGCTAAGTTGATATGTTAGATCATAATGTATTGAGTCAATTTTTCCCTTTAGCTTGGAGCCTGTGTCTCATCATATTAAGGAGCCGGAAAGTCAGCAGATGGTTACCCACGTCAAACTGTGAACACATCTGAACCAGGGGCACCCGGCACGCAGACACCAGTCACCTGGTCGATGCAGGGACACGCAGCCACTGATACGCAGGCTGACCTACAGTTTCCGTGCACACGGCTCCAAACAGAGGCAGAGGACGGAGAAGTCTCCAATGGGAAGGTTAGGCCAGCATTTCATTGTGCGCTTGGTCGTCTAGGGCTGCCAGGTAGCCATGTGGACTCGGGGCTGGGCCAGTGAGTGGGTGCTCAGAGGCGGGAGGGCAGTGTGGGAAGCCGTGCAGGTCAGAGCTGCACTAGCGAGCGTGGACGTGACTGAGCCTGGGAAGGAAGCGCGCTCACCTGGCTAGCTTTGGCGTTCACGTCCCCACAGCCGAAGAGTTCTTCCACAACCCGCATGTCCTTCTCCGCTTCCACGGCGGCCAGGGCGGCCAGCATGATGGGGGTGTAGCCCGCCTTGTTCTGGTGATCCACGTTGCACACGTCTGCAGAGACAGGAGTCCTGTTTAGGGGAAATTCAGCCCCTACGAGGAACTGAAGGTGTGGTGTTCGGAAGAACCCAAGGAAATGGCCTCGGGAGGTCCAAGTCCAGGAGTGACTCGGAAGGAAGTGGGAGAGGTGTTTTCATAACACACAAAACAATTATTATTTTTATTTCACGAGGCCAGGAGCTACAAGGAGCTTTCAGAACAGGCCTTGTTTGCAACTGGCGGCCGAACTGGAATCATGGAGGCTGTTCTAAGTAATGGTTGCTGTGAAGGATAAACAATAATGTGGCAACGGGACGTGGACCTGTGTTTAGAAGATCACTGTTCTGGAGCGAAGAAGGCAGGGAGAGCTAAAAGCGAAAAAGATTGGCAAAGGCTTGTGTACGGAATCTGAGTATGAAACGACTCATCCTGCGGCCCAGGCTTTACTCATCTGACGTGTGTGAGGCCCTCGGAAGCCGGATTTCAATCACACGACACCTACTCCGGGAATTGTGGTCTGAGAGCAAATGCAGTCAAGTTCCAAACGGCCAGGGACTAAGAGACCCTACGAACCAGGCCTTTCCTATTCCTGTAATTACTAAGAGGTCTTCTGGGCGACACTGTCCTCTAGGCCTTTTAAATACTTCCGTGCTAATAAAATGGAAGGAATGGAGGGTGCAGGAAAGACACTTGTGTGTGACTCAATGCAGTTGAAATGTTAGGCTGTTTCCATCACGTGGAGGAGGTACCATGAGAACTTTCCCTGAGTTCTGAAACAAGTGCACACCGGGGACATCTGGCATCTACAATGGTGCACATTTTTTAATGTAGGAAAGGAAAGCCTGTGTGATGGAGAAGCGGGTGAGCAGACGTGCTCTGCGAGGCTCCTCAGCATCTGTGACGTTCAGTTCAAACACACTTTATGAGCCACAATCTCTGCCTATAATGGCGATCAGTCAAAAGTAAATCCAGCCCAGCCAGTTTGGCCCAGTGGATAGAGTATGAGCCTGTGGACTGAAGCATCCCAGGTTCGATTCCGGTCAAGGGATATGTACCTTGGTTGTGGGCACATCCCCTGTGGGTGGGAGGCAGCTGATCGATGTTTCTCTCTCATCGATGTTTCTAGCTCTCTCTCCCACTTCCTCTCTGTAAAAAAATCAATAAAATATAGTAAGAAAAAAAAAAGTAAATCCAGCCCAGCTGGTAACCCATGAACCTAGAGGTCACTGGTTTGATTCCTGGTCACATGCCCAGGTTGCAGGCTGCATCCTCAGTAGGGGGCCTGCAGGAGGCAGCTGATGGATGTTTCTAATCCTTTTCCCTTCCTCTCTCTCTAAAATCAATAAAAACATATATATGTGATTAACCAAAGGCATCCAACAATGGAATTAACTAAAATCATTTAATTTCCCAAAATATCTTGTCCACACAAAATATCCAAGGCTAGATTAAATTATCACTTTCAGGAGTAATCCTGTTTTGTTTTGTTTTGTTTTTTTGCTTTCCTGGATATTATCCACTTCTCTGTTTAAACATTAACTAGGGCTGACAGTATCACCAGCTCTGTTTATAGTCTGGAAAGCCTAAAAGGAAGGCGGCTTGGAATTCCTTCCTGAAACACGGAAGCAGTTTTATCCTAACATGGCCCCTACGCCGGGGACAAGCAAACTTAGAAGAGAAAAATGGACAAACCTGCCTGGTTTCCTCCCTGCATTCATCCAACAAAACAGAGCAGAAAAGGTTGGGCTTCTGGGTCAAGCAGCAGCATAGGAAAACTAGGCAACTTTACAGTCATATTCTAAATCAGCTGTCCACACTGTGTGTTCATTAATTACACCAGGGCACTGTGAACTCTGCGTCAGCTACATCACACAAGTGGAACGAAGGATTTCAAAAATAAATCAAAATGAGCCTGGCCGGGGGTGCAGGGAGAGGGGGTGGGTGCAAGGGCTGGGTGGTGGGGGACAAAATGGGGGGAAATCTGCAATAGTGTCAACAATAAAATAATAAACAGATAAATCAAAATGCTTTAGGAACTATATGTACCACTGGGCTGTTCTATTTGAATAACAAGTTGAAAGCTCAGCATTTCTCAAAGGGACCCTTCTAGGTAGCACCCCCTCACTTGCTCTTTAATATGCCCATTGGCAATATTCTGAGATGGCAAGTTCCAGTTATAAACCAGAATCTCCACAATTCTCACGACTGCAGTTCAGATACAAGAATAACACCTTCTTCGCTCTGTGCCGATTTCCCAATATTCTGGTGGAAACGCAGATGATTCTACCATAATTTATCACAATGCCTTTGCTTGGTCCCCACATACCTCCCTGAGCCAGTTGGCAGGAGGTTGTGGAGCAATGCCAGAGGGAGCAGCCCAGGGGCACCAAAGCCATATCCCCGGCCCTCGGAGTGCACAGCCTCCTGGGAGACAACCTGCTACCCTTGCACGATTGCAGTGGCAGGAACAGTGGCCCAGGGATGCCCCTCGCTCACCCCTCGCTCGCATGCAGCTGAACTGCAGCAAGAATAGCCTCCAAACCTCCTCTCGACACAGATCTGTTTTGTTTCCATGCCACGCCTTCCACGTGGAGTCAGGCGCTCCCTGCCTCACCGTGTGGAGGAGCAATGAGGAGGACTGCAGGATGGCACAGCACAGAGGCGCTGACCAAGCACCCCGGGCGGGCGCTGTGAGAGAGGAGCCCACGGCCACGTACCCGCATCCAGGAGCAGCTTGACGATCTCGAAGTTGGAGTGCGACACGCTGTAGTGCAGGGCCGTGTTGCCGTTGCCGTCTGCCATGTTGATGACATGGCGCAGGACCTCTGGGGACACGGCTGCGAAGGCGGCCAGGTAGTCCCCCACCATGGCCGGGACCGCCGACTTCTGGCTGGACACGCGGAACCACTCGTGTTGCAGGGTGTTCAGGCAGAATCGCTGCCAAAACACCAGGCAAGGCCGTTAGTGCTTCCACTTATAGACTCCCTGGGACCCAGCTGGAAGCCCAAGGAACCAGCCTTGTATGGCCGAAGCCCATGCCGGTAGCACCGGCTGCGAAACCCAGAGCCCTGAGGGAGGCCTCAACTTCCACATGGATCATCCCTCCTGATTCTAAACTCAAACATATTCTGACTTCCCTAAGAGGCCATAGAGCCCGTACGAGTGTTCATATTCTGGCTCTGCTACCTATGGGCTGTTTCAGACCCTGGGGAAGACACTCATTCTGTGCCTCTGTGTCCTTTAATGGGGACACTAAACATACCTCTTCTCTACAGTGTTTGTGGTGAGAATGACTGAGGCAATACATGTAAAACTCTTAGGCCTGGCTCTAGTTATTACGGAACTATGAACATTATGCAGTTATGCTGGCCATGCAAAGATCTTCACAGTAATTGGGACGGAAGGAATTACTTAACCCACGTTTAATCATGCCGCTCAGCTCCTTCACCATCTACACAGCATGCGGCGAGGAGAGCATAAGCAGGTAGCCAGCTCAATCCCCACGCCAATATTAAAGACATGTTCAGCCACGGAAAGGGAGGAAAAAGCAGATCTGGGGCAAATTACATTTCCCAGGAGGATCATCTGCTTCTGGTCGTCAGCCCCACTCGCCTCCCCGCTTAGGGTGTGGACACATGACATGTTCTTCATGGATGAAGTGCTGGTGATGGGGAGGAACTACACTTTTTTTCACGGGCCCTCTTTCATACGAGTGTGCCATTCATCTGTGCTTTGCTTCTCTTTACAAGATTAAAAATATACCGGAAAAAGATGGAAAGTCGATGTCAAAAGCAACAGAACCCAAGAAGTCCTCTTTCTATAGGGAGGCTGCGATTGTACAGCTTCCATCTCTATCTTCTTGCCACTAAGTTTTAGCCCATTCAACCATATTTTTAGTCACTCATTGAAAGGGGTCCTGGTCAAGAGAGAATTTTTTTTTTCTTTTTCTGTTTTTTTGCTCCCTCTTTTCTTTCTTTCCTCCCCTCCCCCCACGCTTTTACATACTCAGGTTGTATTTCTTTGGTGTTATAAATGGAAGGAAGGGGAATTATGTCCTCTGGTTGTCCTAGCTCTGTTACTGCTAAATATCTAGTGTCCTGTAGGGTTGTGTGGCCCCTGACATTGTGACCATTCACATGTCCATTACTTTTCACAGCATAATATTTTACACACTTTTTGCATTAAACAAATACTCAATGAACAAAAATGTACCGATCACGGAATGCGTGCCTGACACTATGCCTGGCAATCTGGGGTCGTAGAAATGGGAAGACTTCCCGGAAGACCACATGACCTAGTATACTGAGCCAGATTAAAGAAAATATATATTAATTATGGCTAAAAAAAATGGGGCCCTGAAAGCACCAGCTTTAAGTTCAATTTAAACCTAGTGGGAAATAGTAACACTGTAGTGATGTTTCACGGTTTCGCTATCTGTGACCAAGGTTCAGACCGGCATTTAGTGCATCACTGACAGAGTTCAGCATGTAGTTTGATGTCTGCCCCTCCGCCAGGAATTTTATGGAGTATTTCCTTCTGTCAACATCACTGCCACAATCTTTTCAGCACACTGACTGAAAGTCAGGACTTGGCTGGCTCTGATGAAGTTATGTCTCTATAGCAGCATACACAAATATGAGATGACACCATCCCTTTCCCCCCCTCAAATACCATATACTAAGGTTATGTGATTTAGTTTGGATAAAAACAAAACAAAAAACATGAACCAGTACTCAAGGCAGGTATAATCTAGCCCCAGCACTAACTAGTAGCTGCCACTCTAGACAAGACTTATAATCTTTTGGGCCTCTTAAAGCAGGATGAATCAGAATAGAGAGGCCTCTTAGGCACACGCCCATGCACTTCTCACGCCTGTGACAGCCACCACCAGTTCTTCTTCAGATTGTGTTTGTTGTACAGGAAGGAAATCTAGTTGCCTCTCTAGGGTTAGCTAATTCCTTAAATCCCTACTAGCCCTAACATTTTGGTTTTATAACTCTCTAATGCTGTGAGGCTTATAAATCAACTCTCTCACTAGCTGCTGACGCAAGTTAGCCAGCATAAAACTTCATATTAAATCTAATGCTAAAACGCAAAGACTCAGCTGTGCATTACTATCTAAAACAACACAAAAAACTACCCATTTTCTCAGCGCACTGAACAGAGCTGTCAACACGAGGGCTGGTCTGACCTATGAAAGCAGCCACACATCGACCTCGCCAACGCATAAGAGGGCGACAGACTTGGCCACGGGCCAGATTTGCCATTGCCCCGGGAATGCAGCTCTGTCCCACCTCGTGCCATTCACGCTCACTACGGCAACCATCTGCCTCTTTGCTGTTTGCTTCTGAATCTCTCAGACTGTGAGATGACGACAGTGCAGTTATTTCTAAGTTTAAAAATAGTGGCAGCCTGCATTCCACACCAGAACATAATATGCAGTTTCATAATTAAAAGGAATGCTGACCTTGGCCCAGATAGGTTCTTTCTTTTTTTAAAAAAAAAAAATCCACACACATATGCTAACATAAAAAAAAAAAAAGTCTCGGATGCTACTCCTTGGATCACAAGGTTTTGTAAGTAGAAGCAGAACACACAGAAAGGTGCGGAATGACTGCAATTAGCCCTGCCTTCCACGTGCAAGTGTGCCTCCCAGATGCACCACCCCAGAGAAGAGTACAGGGTGGAGGAGGATATGTGAGGTTCGGCCTCCGGGAAGGGCTCACAGTGTGACCCAGGGAGCGGGGCAGCAGGATGCTCGCCTTGCCCACACAGGCTAGAAATAGCCTGGAGGCAAGCATGCTGGCAACAACAACTCAGGGACAGGCCACAGCTGTGTGATCATGGTGTCCACTCAGCACTGTGCACAGACTGGGGACAGTGACTGTAGATCAGACTCACCATATCCTTGCTGGTCAAAGCTTTGGGGTCATTTATATTATTTTTCAGTAAGTTGCACGCGGACAACATCTTTTCACTTAATTCATACCTGAAAGGGGGGAAAAATAAAAAGAAAGAAGTTCACAATTGGCCATAAAAGGAAAGGCATTTTTATCTCAAACTCTAACACTTCAAAAGACAAGAGGCCCCACGCCGAGCCAAGCTCACTGCTCGGTACAAGGTGCTTCCCTGGGGGTAGTCCAGGGTCCCTAGTGGCCAAGGGTTGATGCTATGATACGGAGCTAACTAACGCCTCCAACCAGAGATCATCAGAGATCATAGCTTTTCATGAGAGCAGCATTAGGCCTCATCTGTTTGAATCATATGACATTATTGTGGAAGACCATTTGAATATTTTTCACTCCTTTTGTTCTGAGTTCTTAAAAGTATTTCTTATTCTTATGGGGCTGAAGAGGCCTGAATTACCACATACCCGTTATGCCGACCAGTAAACCACACGTCTGAACTCACATTTGGTGACCCAGGATGTGTTTGTTGAACCCACGTGAAGTGTAAACTTAAAAATCAGAGGACATATGATATATACGTTATATCTCAATAAAGCTGTTAAAAGATCAGATGACAAGACACTGCGCCATTTGAAAATACTTGGACATATAAACTAAAAATACTTACCTTGTCTTAATACAGTTAAGCTTTCACTTGCCAAATGTAAAAAAAGACAAGCTTTCTAAAATGTTCTATTTATTGCATCACATAGTGAAAAACCACACTGAAATTTCCATCTGTTCTTTCTCTCTTGTTTTATAGGCACGGATGCTGTATTTACTAAGTCTTTAAAATTTACTACATTTTATGTGCATGCTTCGGCCAACCAGTGTTTACTTGATATTCTAGCTGCTGTTTATGGTATTTCCAAAAACCATTCTTGTAGTGTTCCCAATCACTCAGTGCACAACCAAAAATAGACGTGTGACTGGTTACATCATCTTTACAGTAAATGTGATCTTTGGTTGAGGCCAAAAAAACCGTCCCTCTCACACACAACGCTCCTGCAATAACAATACTGAGAAGTGTATCAAGATAAATGACTGATGGTAAAATCTAAAACCTTAAAAGAAATGTGCTGGACACAAAAAATTCTAACAGGCTTTTAAATACAAGGTGAGATGTTCAAACAATGGAAACCTTAGAGGCGCTAATAGCTCTGTGGATGGTGGCTCCAAGTTAGGATAACACAATTAGATGACAAACACTTAAAGTTGTCCAAATAAAGGTGACCAAACACATCAAGTCGTTCTCTTTGCTACTGTAAGAGATGTAAGAGTGATCACCTTCTTCTACATTTGTATTTATCAATATCACAACAAGATGTATGCATCTCGGAGGAACAGATCAAGTTTAGCTTTCCTTTGGAGGTTGGAAAGACTAACTAAACAAACGGATAAAATTGCAAAATCTCCTAAATGGCCAACTCTATTGCCAAAGTACATTAAACGTGGGAGGGGTGTAGGGAGGGGAGGGGAATGTACCACACCTCTCTCTGATTTCCACCTTCTCAGGTTCACATTCTTGAACCTGCATTTCATCTTCCACCCTGGCAGACTTGCAACCTTCCATATTAACTGCATGGTGCCCTGCCGCCGTTCCCCGAGTGTCTTCGTCCTCCTCCTCCTCTTCCTCGGGAGGGTACTCAATGGCATCACACTCATCATCTGACTCGGAAGAAGAGCTTTCCTCTGAGCTGGAATCATCACTTGAAGTTGTCTCATACCTAGGTGGCAATTGGGAGTTCAGGAGATGCAAGGTGTGCCCATCAAGACCCAGTGACAGAAATGTCTATGAAGGGAACGCTGCGGACTAACTCCAGAAACCTCACCAGTGCGTTCAGGCCCTACACCAAGCATTTGTCAAACTTGCGACCCGTGGGCCCCAAGCCTCATTTATTTAACATGCTTGCCCTACACTGAGCAGTCCAAAGTAAGGTCTATTTAAAAGCCTGGTAGTTCTGAATAGGTTCTGACTTAACAGGGATAACCTGCATTACCAACTGGTATCATATACCACTTGTAGGAAAAATATGTAAAATAAACCAGAGGCCCGATGCACAAAATTCGTGCAAGGGGCTTCAGCCCTCAAAGCCCTGGCTTTGTCTGGAAGGTCATCCAGAAGGTCGTTCAGCTGTCCGGTCCAATCAGCATATTACACTCTTATTATCGTAGATAGAGAGCACCTCTTGCTTAGTATAAATCACAGGAAACTTTATCATATAAGAACTAGGTCTGCGGTTGTTAATTTTTTCTATCCTTTCCCTATAGATGGATTTGATTTAATGGTCGCAAGACAAACTGGCTTAGTTATTTACTTGTGCCAATTAGAAGAGAAGTAACAAACAAGCAGTAAACATTCTACTGAGAAAGCGAAGAACTGACGGCAGAAGTGTGCTCTTCAGGGGAAAGGCCCTACAATTTTGTTTGCAAACACGGAGGCGCCAACCGAAAACAACCCATTTTGAAGGAGTGGGTGGCTCTCACTGGCCATGGAGTGATGTGCTCAGTCTCTTTCTGTTTGTGTCAGAGTTCAGACACAGGTACGTAAGTACAAGTTGTCCAACAGCGCAGGAAACCTGCTGCTTTTGTTGAAGACTTTTTTTTTTTTTTTTTTCAGGTCAAAGGTGAGAAGATGTAAATGGCTCAGCTTCATCAGGTGTCCTTTCAAGAGTGACATATCCTTAAAGATAGCAAGAGGGGAGAGGAGAGAAGCCCACGTGCCCCTTTCTTAGGAGGGAGTCTTCCATCACCAAGATGTGGCAGCATCCCAGGCCAGGCACCTTAGAACACAACTCCAGGCAGGAGGCAAAGGAGACAGAAAGGCCACGTATAAATGCCGGTACCACCATCTTTCCTTACCCTCCATTAATGCCAACAAACTGGAGATTCTTTTTCGCTCCATTTTCTCTGTTGCCATCTTTCTTCTTCATGATGGACTTCAGTGTGCTTTCATTGTTTGCACATACTGTGAAAACATAAATCAAGGCGATAACAATTAACATAACTCATACCCAGACAAAGTTCAGTGAATAGGTAATCTTTCTTCACGTACATTTAGTTCCCCTCCCCCCTCATTCATGTAAATACAGATCTTGGCATGTATCTATGAGAAACCTGCACAAACTCATTGGAAAACTGTGTGTATGAAAAAAAAAAAAAAAAAAAAAAAAAATCAAAGTTCCATTGAATAATGTTCTTTATGGAAAAGAAAACCCATTAGTACTTCCAGACAGAACAAAGGCAGCGACAATGAGCGTGTGTATCGGGCTTCACTGTTTATGAAGTGATGTCGTGTCTCATCTGATCTTCAACAACCACTTAGGTACGAAAATAAGGGTTATTATTGCAACTTTTCTTCAGCTGAAATAACATGGGGAAAATATATGCCTTCCGGACTGTGAAAGAGTGAAACACTGTTTAAAATACTTTCTGTTTCATAAAACCAGGTAGATTTCTTAAAGGGACCCGCTCTTTCTTTAGTAATCCTAAAGCTCTTCTAGGTCTACCCCAGGGGAGTTTATAAGGCACAGGGACGTCAGGCTGGAACGCTGGCTCGCTGCCTGGAACGCGGACGCTGTGAAGGGCTGGGCGGGAGGAAGGTTACCGTAGAGGCCAGCTGCTATCTGGTCATCTGTCAGGTTCACGGCAGACAGCGTGCTTTCCTGAGAGGGGAAGGTGTCCTGGCTGCCGACGGGCTCTCCTTCTGGGAGCCCCACCTCCTGTCCATGTCGGGGTGTCTGCGTATTTAACGGTCCTCCTGACTGCAGGCCTCCACACCTACAGGTGTATTCCAAATTACTTCCTGTCAGGAAGGAGAAGGGTGAAGAAGTGTGTAATTCTGGAACCAAACAAAACGGGCTAACTGGTTGAAAAATAAAAAGATTCTTGCAACTCATCGTTTTCTTAAGTGCTCCGCCCCCACCCCCTCGAAATTTCTTTTTGTGTAAGTGGAACTACTATCCAAGCCACCCAGACGCAAACCCCCAAGGCCTTCTTGACTCTTAATCTTTTCCTTTACTAGCATATCCAAGGCTTGTCAATCACTCTGCTGGGGCTGCTACACCTAGCCTTTTGCTGGGCCACCAGCGTAGCATCTTGACAGTCCATCTTCCTCTTTCTCCCTCCAGCATGCCGCTGCAGAGCAACACTCCCGTGCAGCTCAAATCCCATCATTACCTCAGCTAAAACGAAACCTAAAAAGTTCCCCATCACTTGTCTGGGTATGAGTTATGTTACTTGTTATCACCTTGATTTATGTTTTCACAGTATGTGCAAACAATATAGCCAGATATTCTATATCATCTGCAACCTGGCACCAAGGTACCTCTCCAAGTTTACTTCCCTCTATACCTGTGGTCCTTTCTGGAATGGAGACTGCATCCCAGTAGATGGGACTACTTCTGATATCCTCTTCTTCCATCTGGCATGCTCCCCTTCCCCACCTCCACATGGTCAAGCCCTCCCATCATGTCCTCTTCTGAGCCTGCCCTCACCTCCCTAAAGAAAAGTCACTTGTCTTTCTCTGAACTCTCACAGCCCAGCCTTCACACCCTCTCACAAGATCTACAACACAAGGTGATTTGTGTGACCACATTAGACTCCCCTCTAGCCTGTAAGTATTTTAAAGATACCAAACAATTCTAATCAACTTTGTTTCTCTCACTACATCTACCAGATTGCGTTTTGTATGTTAGGTACTTAATTTTTTTTTTTCCTGACTGAAGCAGAAAAATTGGATGAAGTATTATGCAATTAATGTATATAGGTACATCACAGAATTTTCAATATGGCTCACAGGGGAAATATTTACAATATATAGTTAAATGAGAAAAGCAGGTATTAAAATTCTCTCTTTGGCATAATCCTATTAAAACATGTTAATATATTTTCACACAAAAACAGAAAAGTTATCTGAAAGCTATGATGGTTTTAACTTTTCCCTGTGTCATTATTTTTCCTATAGTGAACATTGATTCACTGTGCACTTTTACCAAATGACTTAGCAATTTAATTTCTAGAAACTTTATACTGAAGACATACAAAAAAACATAGAAGGATAATCCCTATTTCCATGGTAAAACAATAAAAAGAGGTGGATATCACAGAGTGCCAGTAAGAAACAGATGCGATAAGTCTGGTACATTTATACAAAGAAATTTCATGCAGCCATTCAAAATGTTGATGTAGATGGACATTTATTAACATAGAAAGATGAGCATAATGTGTTAATGAGTTTTAAAAATAGGCTATAAAGATTAAGATTATATGAGAATAAAACTAATAAAAATAGGCTACTTTGTTAAATAATTATGTTTATATGAATACATATTAGAAAAGGTCTGGAAGGATATGCAACAAACCTATTTGACACTAGGTTTTTATAATCTTTTCTTCAGTGTGCCTCTATTTTCTAAATTATGCATTATAAACGTAAGCTACTAGTACAACCACAAAATTGAAATCTATGCACAATAATGTCACATGATAAGAATCTGATCACAACATTCTTAAAAAGCTATGAAATCCCTTACCATAGATCCTTAGAAGAAATTTAAGTACTGACTGCATTTTGAGGCAATCAGAAGAAAAAGAACCATGATAGCCTATAAATCTGTTCTTGTCAAACTCCATTGTTCATAGGTTCATCTGGAGCACTTGCTGCCAGAAAATCATTCTACAGAGCTGGGCACTTCTGACCCCCTTCCCTCCACTGACCCATTCACAAGAGATTTTGACGGAGATGCCCCACTTTGGAAATGACTAATTTAAAACAACACTATAAAAAATAAAAAAAAGGGTAGAGGGAGGAAAGATGTTCAATATGAGAGATTATGAATTCTGAAGGCCAGGAAGGGTCAGTGACTTGAAGTCACATTTTGTAATTCTGGGAACAGCACTTTGTCCACTAATCAACGACACAATGTTCCCTCCGCTAGCTCTGAAGGTACCTCCTGGTAATTCCTTCACAAACCCACCTCCCTCCTCAGCACACACATACAATACCAAATGCAGCTCTCCAAATATTATTTAATGCCCTGTAACCTGATGTGTCTCCCAGCAGCAAATACGTCTAAAATGCCTTTGACTTATTTTAAGCAAATAAACAAAATGGGATTTATCATCATTTATCTTCATTCCTCCTCCAAGTACATTCATCATAACTTTGAAATTACTACAGTAACCTCTGAAGTCTCTATAGTAAATCCCCAGGGCCAGAACACTCTTCCTAGAGAAACATCTTCAATGAGCATTTTCATAATCAAGAACAATGGTTTTTAACATGCAAATACATTTATTGTTATGATTATTATTGAAATCTTAAACATAAAAGTAGATGGTATAAGAAATCCCTGTGTTCATGCAGCACTAGGGCAGCATCTGGAAAGGCGCCAGAAACATCTAGGGAGAAACTGAACTGTCTGGCTTTGGGGGAGGGTTGGAAGGGCAGCTTTCTCCCAGACAGAACTGCAGACAGAAGCCACTGTTCCTTTGCTGAGCCCTCCCCCTACAGAGCTGGCAGGAGGGCACCATGTCTGAGTCTCTATTAACCTGCCTAACACTGTTAACCCTATCCTATCCTGGTGAGTCCATGCCCCACCCAATTTGCGGGCCCACCGAGCCAATTCCAGTGGCTTTTCCATACAAATGGCCTGTCTTGGTTCATATACTACAGACTTTCTTAAAATCTCTCCAAGGTTCACAAACCCCCAATAAGGAGCATCTGGTGTTGGAGTGCCTCAAAGCTCTTGCTAAATAGTCCCAGGCCCAGCATGCTGGAAGCCAGCTTCAGTTCATGGTCTGGCCTTACCTAGGCACCTCCAAGCCCAGCACATGTAGCAGCCACCTGCAGATTGCTTTGTAGCGCATGCCAGGTGGCTCCAGGCAGGGCACAGGAAGCGGCTGGCCTTGGCCTGCACCTCTCAGGAGATTAGAGCCAGCACACCTGGTGGACAGCTTCAGACCATGCTGAACTACTACCTCCATGGGCGACACATTCAAGGGGCAGACTCCAAACAGGAGGACTCATTGGGAACCAGAGCTCTGCTGAAGAGAGCCCTTCTCTGTGGCATGCCAGAAGCAATCAAGGCTCAACTACAACAGGATCATGCATACAGCTCACATGAGGTAGGGGGTTGGGGGGGGGGGAACAAGTGGAATACCTAACTTGGGTGACCAAGAAGGCTACCCCATTTGGCATACAGGGTATCTACAGAGCCCATAAGGCTACTTTACCAAGACTGGAAGACACAGCAGCTCTAATACATAGAAACAAACATAGCAAGACAGCCATAATGAGAGACAAAGAAACATGTCCCAAATGAAGGAACAGAGAGAAAAAAAAAACCTCCAAAAAAGAAATATATAAAATGGAGAGAAGCAATCTACCAGATGCAGAGTTCAAAACACTGGATATAAGGATGCTCAATGAACTTAGAGGAAGAACAGATGAACTTAGTGGGAACCTCAATAAAGAGTTAACATAATAGAGGGAGAAACAAGATGGCGGCATAGGGTAGACACCGTAAATGCAGCCGTGAACAACTATTTCAGAAAAACCTCGAAAAGAACACACGGACACCACTCGCACCCACAGGAAGGCTGGCTGAGTGAAAATCCTACAACTAGAGAAGAGTCTGAGACTCAGAGGAGCAGTGGAAGCAAAGTACAGAGGTACGGAGGCGCG
>PVJC01023424.1:0-26367 GCA_004026665.1 Murina feae | reverse complement strand
CATAGCAATTGGGTTTCCGCCTAAGATTTCATTTGAAGAAACAGATAAACAGCTTAAAAAATAATTGGAAACCAGTGCAACAAAGCAAGTCGGTCTGCGGCGCGTGCCTGCGGACTGGTTGGTGATGCGGCTGTTCCAGGAGGCGGTGTGACGACGAAACTCGATGAGGCTGCCTGGAGGAGCGTGCCAGGCGTGGTCGGGGGGTGGGGTGGGGGGGGGACTGTGCCTCGTTGCCGAACTTGAATTTAAAATCTTTAGCTATTAAAAATGGACACCAGTCCCCTCGATGGTGGCGAGACCCCAGCAGCCAGCTCCCAGGACAAAGCTCTGCGGAAGGCTTTGTGAGAGTTGGGCTCTGGAGTGTGGCCCTCCAGGCAGGGCAGCTGCTGACCCCATGCCAATGTCCCTGTCCCTCAGGCGGTGGGGAGTGGGGTTTTCTCTCATCCAAGCAAACCTTGTCAGAGCTGCTGGGCCCCTCAGGTCAGCCTGGGACAGCTGATCTGGGGCGGGGGGGGGGGGGGGGGGGGGGGGGGGGGGGGGGGGGGGGGGGGGAGGGCGGGGAGAGGTCAGCTTAGGAGAGGTGGAAGTTTGGGAACCATCGGACAGCTGCAGAGGCTAAAACAGCAACTTCCTGCTGGCGGCTGGACACGGGGTTCCCAGCGGAACACGTGACGTCCAGGTGCTCATGGGCAGCCCCTGGCATCCTTGACCCCTCTCCTGCTGCTCAGCCCGCTCTGAGCCAGCACACACCTGCCTAGGCCATTGGCCGTTCACACAGAAACAAGGGCCGGGGTCAGGGTCACCAAGCTGGGCCTTAGCTTTCACGTGTCCCGCAGGTCGAGGCGACCTGCGCCAGCTGGCGCAGCGGACTAGCGGGGAGCACCGTGCGTGCCGCCCACCAGGGCTGCCTGTTGGGACTTGTTAGAGGTTAAACAGGTACAGGCTCAGCTCAGCTCAAATGAAACTTGAACACTTCAGGTCGTTGTCGTCAATTCTCCCAACACAGGGAAAAAGGTAATTGTCAATTAACGAGCCCATCCACTGAGGCAGGAGGAAAATCAATAACATGGCCCAATGCAGAGTGTTCTGATGCCAGCCAGGATTCCAGGAACGGCGCCTTTCAAATAGGTACACGGAGTAATTGGCTTCTCCCTGGTGACCCGTCCCGAGGACTCTACGACTCTCCAATTAACATGTTCCGTTGACAGACACACAATTATTTGGGTTCACTGTGCCCCAGCCGGTGTTTGTTCAATCGGAACTTGCAAATACGTAGGAAGTGCACAGAATAGCAAATGCAGAACGGCTCCGAGGGAAGCCAAGTGGGTCTGAGAGAAACTCTGGACACGGGATTTCTGTTTCCGAGAGCTGCCCTGAGCCTCAGCTCAAATGCTGATCAAAACCCCTGTTCTGGCCAGCCCCTGCCTGGGCCTGTCCCCATCCCCTACGGCTTGACGGCTACTGTCCCCCGGAATCCATCAGAAATAAGGGGACCGTTCCCCTTCCTGTCCCATTCAAGTTGGAAAGTAGCGGGGCCATGCGTTTGCCCAAGAGGCTCCTTCTGCCTGGAAGGCCATTTCTCATCTCCTCCACCTCCATCATTCTGACCCACCCGAGCCTCCAAATCCTCAGGGACTCTTCCTGGACCCCCTGAGATGAGGTGAAGGTCCTTTCCCCGTGCCCCATAGCGTCCTGGGCTCGCTCCTCCTTACCAGCGTTCATCTCCCTGTTTCCTGCACAAAAGAGCGAGCCCTCTGATGTCACAGACTAAGTATCATTCATCTCTAAACATCAGCACTTAGCGCAGAAGATGCTTAGCAAATGGTTGTTAGATGGATGCGGGAAGGGGCAGGTAGTGCACGAAAGAGTGGGTGAGAGGATGGATGGAGTTGTGAGTATCTGTAAGAACAGGTAGGAAAATGGGTAACGGTTGGGAATGAAGGTGGATGTGAAGGTAGAGGGTAAGTGGAGGCTGCATGGGGATTGCGTGGATAGAGTGGGAGGGTAGGTGGGTGGTGGATAGAAGGTTGGGAGAAAAGACTGTTGGAAGGGTGGATGGAGAGTGTGTGGGTAAGTATTTAGATAGGGGTGTGGGCTCTGAAGCCAGATGTTTTGGGTTAAATCTTAGCTCCGGTATGTCTTGGCCATGGGCAAATTAATCATTCTCCCTGGGCCTTAGTTTTCTTGTCTGTAAAATGGGAATAATAATAGAATTATTTCCTCATTCAGCACACACTTAGGTGCACCCCCAGGTGCCAGGCACTGTGCTAAATCCTGGGGTCACAGTTGTGATTAAGACAGACACTGTCCCTTTTCTCCTAAACCTCCCCGTCCTCCAGAGAAGACAGCCAGGAAAATGTGCAGAAATAAAGAAATTAAATGAACAAAATGAGAACTGGGAGAGCCGTGAAGGAGACATTCCTGGCGCCAGGAGGGTTGGGGGATCAGAGGCTGCTGCAAGGAAGAGCTAACATTTCAGCTGTAGCCCAAGAAGGCTCCTCTGAAACAAAACAAAACTGTAGCAGAAAAAAAGACTCCTTTCAAAACAGCAAGCCAACCTGACAGGGACCTAGGGATAAACCCAGCAAAGGACATGCCTGATTTTTATGGAGAAATTGATAAAGCATTACAGAAGGAAATAAAAGAGCTGGGCAGACAGATGGGACAATGGAATATGGGAAGGAGGGAGAGGAGGTGAGAGGGTTTCCGGTGCCCACGCCAGGGGGACTCTGCACAGACTGAGATCAAAGTCAATGGAAGAAGCAAAGAACAAATTTAGATTCTAGGCTCTGGGCACTTGAGTAAGATTTTCTTTCTGGTAATGGCTGTACTTTCATGCCCACTTGTTACAAGCATAGCTAATGCACATGCAATTTTGTAACCAGCGTTTCCCCCCACTTAATCATATAGCATGGATAGTTCCCATATCATTAGTGTTTGATAAAAAAAATGCTATAAGATGATTCTCCAAGGCAGATAGGATGGGTTTTCCCTATTTTAGAGGCAGTGAGGGGTGGGGGAAGGAAGCCGGCATGCACACAGCATCTATTCCATATAATTCTCACACCCACACTGGGATACAGACTTTTCCCTTTATCTTGCAAACGCGAGGATGGGGAAATGCAGGTTCCCACGGCTCATTCACAGGGCTGGGACTCCAACCTGGTTTCTAGGGTCTTGGCTGTAGAGCTGAGGATGGGGCACAGGATGCCTATGCCCGTCCCCCTTTGTCTCCCATTGCTGTCACTGTGCTATGGGGAAGGACATCCAGTTAGTCATTCACACGTGGCTGCTGAGTGCCCAGTCTGCGCTAGAACTTGGAAGGCAGCTGGGAACAAAACCAGAATCCTGCCTCAGTTTCCTAGGACTGGTACAACAAATGCCACAGGCTTGGCAGCTTAAAGCAAGAGAAACGTACTGTCTCACAGCCCCGGAGACCAGCAGTCTGAAACCAAAGCACCGGCAGGGCTGCGTTCCCTCGGGAGGCGCTAGGGCACAATCTTTCTTTGCATTTTCCAGCTTCTGGTGGCTCCTGGAGAGCCTTGATTTGAGTCAGCACCACTCCCCTCTCTGCCCCCACCTTCACGTGCCTTCTTCCCCGTGTCCCTGGGTCTCACATCTCTTTTCTCTGACGTGGCACCATTCATTGGACTTAGAGTCCACACATAATCCAGGATGATCGCATCAAAGATCCCTAATCATGTCACAGCCATAGGGGTCGGGACTTGGATGTCTTTCTGGGGACACAATTCAACTCACCACACTGACCCACATTCTAGTGGAGGAAAATGAAGAACAGATATATATATCCTATCTAATAAAGAGGGAATATGCTAATTGACCCTCACGCCATTGCAAAGATGGCAGCACCCACAGCCAATAAGGAGGGAATATGCTAATTTACTGCCACACCCTCAAAGATGGCAGGAATATGGTAATGGCGGTGCCCACAACCACAAGATGGTGGCACCCAGTCCCCTCAACCCTGACAGTGTGGCAGGTACATGGCAAGGCCACTCTGCATGTTTGTCTCCAGAGTCCCCTAGCCCCTTCAGCCCCTCAGCCACCCAGGGCTGGCCTGAGGTGCAGGCAAGCCTTGGATGGTGGCTGCCCAGCTGCCCAGGGCCACCTCAGGCTCAGGTAACCAGGGCCGGCCGAGGCTTGTGCTGCTGGCAGTGGCAGCAGCAGAGGTGTGATGGGGCATCGCCTTCCACTGATTGCCAGGTCACTTCCTGCCCCTGAGGGCTCCTGGACTGTGAGAGTGGGCAGGCCGGGCTGAGGGACCTGCCCTCCAGTGCATGAATTTTCATACACTGGGCCTCTAGTGTGTGTGTATATGTGTGTGTGTGTGTGTGTGTGTGTGTGTATGGCATGTTAGATGGTAATAAGTGGTATGCAAAAGGAAAAGGAGAGAAGGAAGAGGGAATACATGGGGGCAGGCTCTGCAGTTCTAAGTGGGAGGCTTAGGGAAGGCCTTGTTGTGAAGGTCACCTTTGACCAACAAGGTGAAAGCTGTGACGGAAAAAGCCGTGCAGGTATCTGCATGAAAAATGTTCCGGGGAGAGAGGTAACAAGTTTAAAGAGCGCCAGGAGGGAGCAGCCCGGAAAGGAGGTGGGAGGAAGCCCGAGGGGAGTAGGGTTACTCAGAGTGGCTGACACTTCGCTGCCAGTGAGGAGGCAGCCGCACACATCCAGGCGACGGGCCTGGCTTGGGCTAGGATGGCAACAGCTGAGGTGGGGAGGATTAGCGGGATTCTGGGTACATTTTGGAGGTAGGGTCGGCAGGACTTCCTGATGGGTGTGGATGTGATAAAGAGAGGCGCCCCAATAACAGCAACCGCAGGGATGGAGTTGCCACTGTCAGAGTGGGAGGAGGCCGCAGGTGGAGTAGACTCCTGGGCAAGGCGGGGAATTGGGATTGGACATGTTGGGTGCAAGACGTCAATTGAAAAGAGATGCTGGTTGGGCAGCTGGGTATTTGAGTCTGGGAGCTGGAGGCAAAAATGTGGGAGCTGTCAGCACAGAGACCCTGTTTGAACCCATGAGTGGAGGGACTGTGGAGAAGAGGCCCAAGGAGTGACTTTTACAAAGGACACCCCAACATTAAGAGATTGAAGAGGGGAACCGACACAGGGGGCTGGGAAGTGCGACCACCGAGGCGGGAAAGAACCCAGGGAAGCAACTGAAGAGTAACTTGCCAGGAGGCAGTGATCAGTGACGCCGATGCTGCTGCCGCTGCTGCGGGTCAAGCGGGATGAGCTGGGAGGAGGGACTGCGTGTCTCGGGTGGGGGCGGAGTCCCTGGAGTGGTGGTGTGCAGCTGACTGGAGTGGGATTGCAGAAGGGGAGGACAGGAATGGCAGGCAGGGACAACTTTAATAGGTGTTTTGCCCTGAAGGGGAAGAGGGACACACAGTGCTACTGCAAAGGATACTGTGTCCAGAGATGTTTCAAATTTTCTAGGAAGGGAGAGATAACAGCACATCCGTGTGCCGATGGGGGTGATCCAGGAGAGGAAGCTGGCGTCACATGATAAACACAAAAATCTCTGGACCACGTGCTCCCGGGAGCCCAGAGTGGCTGGGATCAGAGCACCGACCTGGGGTGGCCTTAGACTCAGGGACAGTTCATCTGGTGACAGGAGGGAAGGCAGAGGACTCGGGTACAAGAGCTGGACAGCGTGGACCAGCAGGAGCTTGTGGACCATCTGTTCCAACTGCTTCAGCTGAGGGTAGGGTGCTGGAGGTCTGTCCACAGCAAAAGGCGAAGGCAGGGCCGGGAGTGGTGCATGTGCTGGGAAAACACCAAACGCAGCAGGGAGCAGCAGAAAGGGCTCACGTGAGGACTGTTTGCTATGCGCTGGCTGGAATAAGAAGGGGACCAACGAATGGTCTTGAGCTCCTGAGGGTAGGAGCCCTCTCTCTTGAGCTATGCTATGTCCCCAGCATGGAGCCTAAAACTGAATACAGGTTTGTTGATAATGGGATGAGTGAAGGAGCATGTGAGCGGCGAAGGAAGGGGTTGTCCTGACTGTCTGAGGGCATTTCTGCTTTGGCCACCATACCCTCCTTCTCTTGGAAGCGAAATAAGACCCCGGCACCTGTACACCCCATGGCACCAGCCACATTGCAGGAAGTTAATTAACTCCAGGGTGTTTTAGCTGCTGTTTGAAGCGGGGGAAGTGAGGCTTTGTTCCTGACCACCTCGATTAGCTCCCGCTCGTCTTTTGCTCCCCACCCTGACCAGTAGGCTGGTGCTGAGGCCGCCGCCAGCCTGTTTCTGGGCAGGTCAGAGCCTTGATGCCCTGACCCCACCCAGTCCACCCTGCTGGGCAGTCTCCACTGGGCTCACTGCAAAACCCAGGCTCCCAGCCCTGCTCACCCCCACCCACCCCTCCGCAGGTCTCTTCACCTTCATGTCCCAAGTCCTCCCCTGGGTCTCTGCTTCTTTAGGGCTGTTTGTTGCAGTTCTCATCCCGTCTAGACCAAACACACCCTTAGGCTAACCTCCAGGAAGGGCCTGGGAGTGGAACCCCAGCATCTGTAGTTTACAAAGTTCCCCAGGTGTTGTATCATCCATAAAGCCCAGATGAATAATACCTCTCCTTGCAAGGAATAACAACAATCCCACTCCTGGGTATGTACCCGAAACACTCGAAATCATTTGTACGCAAAGATATGCGCACCCCTATTCATTGCAGCATCATTCATGGTGGCCGAGAGGTGGAAACAGCCATAGTGCTCTGCAATAGAGGATGGGTAAAGAAGAGGTGGCACAGATACACAATGGAGTTCTACACGGCCATAAGAAAGGGTGAAATAGCATCATTTACCACAACATGGATGGGCCTGGAGAACATTATGTGAAGTGAAGTAAGTCAGACAGAAAAAGCTAAGAACCATGTGATTTAACTCACATGTGGAACCTGAAACTTATGAACACAAACAGCAGAGTGGTGCTTGCCAGAGGGAGGAGGGTGGGGGAAGAAAGGAGTCCTCATAAGAGATGACAGGAGAAGACTTGACTTTGGGCGGTAGGCACATGGTCCTATAAACGGATTTTATAAATTAGTAATCCACACATGAAACCTATATGCTCATGTTGAGTAATGTCACCCTAATAAGATTTAAAAAACAATAATAAAGTAAATCACTAGCAAGGAAAGCACACACATGCACACACATACACACAAACACACACACATACACACACATACATACACACACACGGCAGAGGAGTTAGTATTCATTGAGCAGTTTCATGTGCCCAGCACTTTACACCTCCTGCAACCTCCACCCCAATCTTCAGATCCATTTACAGGCCAGGAAGCAAGTGCTCAACTGTGAGTGAACTTGCCCTTAGGCGCTCAGCTGCTAAGTGGCAGAACCAGGTTTGAACCCAGGCTCCTGTGACTCCCAGTGAGCTTTCCACCTGCACCTGGCACAGAGGCTGCTTTACTTCTCTTCTGTCAAGTCTACACATCATGGTAATTCTAGGCAGAGAGGGTAACCTGGGTAACGGACAAGCTGTACAGAGGTGAGATAGAGGGTGCCGTCCACCCAACCCGGAAGGTGTTGGGAGGCCTTTGTAAGGACGGGACGGGGCATTTGAACTGGGAATCTGGAAACCAATGAAGGTGTTGGAGGAGGAAAAGGATGTGATCGAGCAGGAGGAATCAAATCGGAAGAGGGGAGGAGGACAGGCAGTAAGGCGACCCACTGGGAGGCTGCCACACCAACTAGCTACTGCAATAGTCCAGGCAGGGGAGAGAGAAAAGGCCAGGCGCCAACAGGCCAGGAAAAGGCATGCAGGGCGGCCCCCGTGCTCAGCTGCCTTTCTGCTGGTAAGCCATGCCATTTGCACAAGGCAGCTGCAAGCGCTCTTGGGCATCTCATCTCGAAACGAAGGCATTTCATTACAATTTAAGTTGTTCTCGGTCTTCATAAAAAACCATGAGCATCTTGAAAGAGAGAAGCGTCTCTTTCCTCAGGTGAGGGGAAAACATGCCAGGGCTTTCTCCTCTAATATAAACTAGACAAGGAGATGCAGCTGAACTTGGCAGAGCCTGCCGGAGCGTGCTAATAGACTCAACGAGGAGAATTAGAGACACAGCTCCAGAGGTCTGGGGGACGGGTGTGGGGGGGGGTGTGCAGGGAGCGGAAGAGGCCCAGGACTGGCAGCCCTAGGTGGACTTATAGCGCCAGGATCAGTGTGGACAGCAGCAGCCCCAGGGCCTGGATGGGCTCAGATCCACATCCTGCTGGAAGCTTCTCTGCCTGGAGACCAGAGAGAAAGACCCCTCTCCCCCAGCATCCTTCCTGGTTGGTTTCCAGTGACCCCATTAATTGTGGAGGCTCAGGGGCTGGAATGGAATTCCTGGCGTTTCCTGCATGGGAGCTCTCTGTGGATGAGGGTGGAAGTGACCTAGAAACATTTAGCCGGGGGAAAAAGAAAAAAAAAGAAAAAAGAAAGCCCCATGCAGGCTAGACGCTGCCATCAGAGGCAAGGAAGGGGTCAGGGGTCGCCGTAGGTATGTGCATGTTTTAAAATATTATTTCAGGCCGTTAGATGTCCCATACAACACTTGGCTTATAAGAAGGCGCTTATGTTCCTTCTGCCTTTAATGAAAACCAGCGCTGGTCTCTGACTCACAGGCTTGAAACAGCTGTCGCCGGTTACAGAGGCTGGGATTTCAGCAGTGGCACAGGCTGGAACTGTTCTCTAATAGGAAATCGAAGGCCAGAGACAAAGGAGGGGAGAGGCATGGGGACGAGAGAGGCAGAGCAGGAAATAAATTCCGAGTTAATGCTCAGCGAGGGCTTCATGGCTGGCTCCCTGGGGGTGCCCTGGAAAGGCTGCTCAGACCCAGGGACAGGGAGCAGGGGTGCTTGGCTTCCCACCAGCAGCCTCTTTGTCCCCTGCCAGCCAACCCGCTGCACCGCAAGGCTGCTCAGCCCGGCTCCTGTCAGAGGCTCCCAGTCTTCAGCGGGCGCCCTGTCCTGCTGAGCGGGAGGCTGTCACCTCCACGGGGCCCTGTGATCACTCAGAGCTGATATGGAGGCTGCAGGGCTGCCGGCCCTGGGGCTGGGGGGCAGGGCTGGAGGAGGGGCCAGAGTCCCTGAAGAGGCCAGACTCCTCAGAGGTGTTCCCTGTGTCATCTGCCCTGCCCCCCCACCCCATCTCCTTTTCTCCGTCTCCATCTCCCTTTGAGTCTCTGCCTCTTTTTATCTCATTGTCCCTCAGGCTTTGTCTCCCTCGCTCTTTCTCTGTCTGAATCTCTTTTATTCTCTTAAGAAAAATGGCTGAACTTGTTAAGCCAGAGATCAAATACCCCAACGGGCTAAATGCGTGAGAAGAAAACACCACTTGAACAAGGGGCCCCTCTTTCTCTGCGACAAAGCGGCTCCCCGTGGAGTGGACTGGCAGGGAAGGGGTGGGAGTGGATGAGAAAAATGAATGAAACCGTGTTATTCTCCTGGCCTGGTAACAGGGGCTGGCAGGGTGAGAAGGGCAGGGAAATCCAGTAAGGACCGGACACTCCTCTGACCGGGGAGCTCGGGACAACGGTGGGGCCGGTGGCAGGCAGGACTGTAAGGGCCCCGATGCCCCGGGGGGAGTCAGGGACTCTGCCTTCCAGTTGGTCCCATCTCCTTCGCATGAAATGACAGGAGACACTCATGGGCGTGAAGGACAAGGACAGAGGCCCCGAGCTGGGCACATGAGGAATACCATTTCGCTTAATCCTCCTAACAGCCCTGTGAGGGTATCATTCTGGTCTTAACGGGGAGGCTCTGACAGAGCACAGAATGCGCCCGCCCGGTGCACCTGCCTGGGAGGAGCAGGGCCCGCTCAGCCTGTGCTTTCCCCAGTGTGTTTACTCCTGTGGCAGATGGGAACTTGGCCCACGGCAGTTCAGAGCAAAGGTGATCAGGTGAGGATGCATTTCCTTAAGAAAAAGGCCCCAGGGGGATGCTGGAGGGAGGAGGGAGGGGAGTGATGTATGAGCCTGCCAAAGGCCCTGCCCTCCAGTTTGCCTCTTAGAGGTGGGTCAGGAAGGCAGCTCACTGTGCCCTGTCCATTAGAGAGATGGAAAGGTTCTGTTGCTCTGAGGAGAGGGGAGGACGAGGATGGGAGGACAGACAGACAGACAGAGAAGCAGTTTCCCCACCTGTTTTGGCCTCTCCCTTCTTTAGAATGCTGGCCTGTGGGCAGCCAGGAAGGACAGGAGAGAACATTTATTGAGCCTTCTATGTGCCTGTGTGCTTCTCATCACCATGATGCCCCCATCCCTATTTCACAGAGAAGTCAAGTGAGGCACAGAGAGGTTAAGCGATTTGCTGAGGATCACACAGCTACTAAGTGGATGAGCCAAGGCCCTCATCCCCTCTGTTTTTCCTGGTTCCAGGCACGGTATGCACTCCACCCGCTCTGTCCTCTAGGTGCGGAGCTGGGGGTGGGTAAGGAGGGGGAGGGGACACAGCACCCCATCTACTCAGCCCCAAGGCTAGTTGGGAGCATCAGAGACTGAGCAGCCCCTGCCAACTGGAGAGGAGGAGAAAAATGACAGAGGCAGCCCACGCAGCAGCCCAAGCGGCCTCCTTCCCGGCACCCCACCAGCCTGGCGAAGTGTCATTTGTAATAGCAGCAGGCCTGTCTTGCCCCTCCTTCCCCTGCTCCCCCTGGCTCACTGAGCAGACTGCATAAGACGTCTTCTCCAGGGAGCTGAGCATGGTTGTGGCGAGTGGACTGAGTGGATAGGCGGGGGGAGGGGGGGAGGGAACAACTGACTGTGGGACTGTGGGAGGGGTGGGTGGTGCGTGGGGACCTAGGGAGTCTGTGCTGTGTCCCCTGAATGAGGTCTGTATACCCTTAACCCCCTGCACTAGGGTGTACTATGGCCCCAAACTTACAGGCTGGAGGCAGAAGGTGGGGGTTTCCACGGTGCCACCTGGGCAACCCTGAGAGGCAGAGGGTGCCACCCTGTGAGAGGGGAGCAGGGTCACGGGCTGGGGAGGGCGGCAGACAAGTCCACAGATCATGCTTCCGGCACCAACACTGAACTGTGAGCCGACATGTGACCCTGAGATACTCAGGTAACAGCACCCACTGTGTGGCTCTACTATGAGCCCCTGTGTAGAGCGGACATGGGGCCCACGTACACAGCTGGCATTCACCTCCGACCTGAGCCACCGCATCCAGCTCTGACATGCTCCCGTAGGAATGAAGCTGGAATATGTGCTCCTAGACACTCAACATTTCAGTGTGACTTATTCAAACCCACGACTCAGACGTGGCTTTCACCTATGTTACAGAGTTTTTGAACCTTTCTAAAAATTTTTTATTTTCAAAATCAGGACATTTATATACAAAGTATAAGGTCCGGCTTTCCCTGGCTCCATTGGGCTTCATTGGTTGGCACTAAATGAGGCGCCCCCTTCAGGAAGGGCAGGGCTCTGCCAGCTGACCATGAACTTGGCCCTACCTACTTTTCTCATTCCCACTGCCCTTCTGGCCTGAAAACCCTAAAACTGGGTCTGTCTGGCATATGCGTGTGGCCTCATTGCTCCTTCCTTCTAGTCCTTGACAAAAACTCAGCAACTTCACAGCTCAGGAAAGGATGGAGGTAGCCTGCTATAGACAAGGAAGACTTATTCTGGCCCTGTCTGTCGCTGCCCTGCTACAGATGACAGATGACATATTTCTCCAAAGGACACCCAGACTGGACGTGTAGATCCTGTAATTGTGGCAAGTGGAGTCCCCATTGCCTGCTCCTCTCGGCTGTCCATCACCCCCAGGGATTCAGCCTGGCTGGGGCATCGCAGCCTGGCATCTCCATAGTGGTTGCCATAGGAACCAGAGCTGGGCTGAGCTGAGGAAGGCGGGGTCCTACAGGTTGCATCTCCGTTTTCAGTTCTGCTTAAGGAATGTTTGCAGAGCACCTGTCATGTGCCAGGCCCTGCATGAGCTACAAAGAGGAGGCTAAGGCTTAGTCTCTCGCCTTCAGAAACCCCCGGTTCAGGGAGGCGATGAGAACAGACCACATGTGACTCCACATCCTGCTGCCTCACGGTTCTAGGTGGGGGAGAGGCCCCTCTAATGCGGAGAGCCAGGAGAGCCCTTCAGTTGAGGTGAAATCAGCAAGGGTTCATGGGAAATGTGACTTTTGGCTCGGGCCTTAATATGGTTCAATAGGGAGATGGGGTCAGAGAGTGTTTGGGCCGAGGGTGGGGTGAGGTGGGGAGGGGAGGGGAGGGGAGGGGGAGCAAGAGAAGAATGTGGAGGTGGGTAAGGGCAGGATAGGCAGTGGGCCCCGCTCCGTATGGAACACCTTTAGGCTGGTCCGCAGAACCTTAAGTGGCTGCTATTTCCTCCATGCCAAATAGAAACTGGGAAGATTAGGTTAATTTCTGGAACGATGCAGAGACTAGAGAATCATCCAAGTTCGTCTGCAGGCCTTCCCTCTGCCCCCTCACTTTTTATTTGCAGCTGAGGGAGCACCCGTCGGGCTGAGGCTGGGGATGGCAGAGTTGGTGATGGACAAAAGCCGGGAAGGGAGGTGAAGCAGGTCATGTGGAGCCTCGGGTGCCAGGTAGCAGCTTTCCCCAGCAGGTAATGGGAACATGGAAGGTTTCAGGGCAGGAAGTGACCTTATCAGGCTTGATAATATTTTAGAAAGATGGGGGCGGGGGAGGGGCTGCTTAAAGAGGATGATGAGGAAGAGCAAGGTGAGTGAGGGGTGAAAGGGGCAGGGGGTGAGGAAGAAAGCCTCAGTCCGGATCAGCAAGAGGAGAGGAAAGTGACAAGACAGGTGGCTGTGCAAGTGGAGAGGAGCCAGAGGGGGAAGCATTTGCAGGCATCCCTGGGGGGCAGCGGGCCCTGCTGGCTTTCCCCAGGGAGGAGCGTGGCCAGTGGCTCCCTCCCAGCAATGTGGGGTGTCCCGAGGGGGTGAGAAGGCTGCTTACCACGACCCGTTCTCTGCAGGAGCAGGATTCCTGAGCCGTGTGTGCTTGACCTCCTGTGCCTCCATCTCTTCAACTGAAATGGGATACAGACAAACCAAGGGTGAGGCTCGGGAAGCTGAGTGGGTCACCAGGAAAAGTTATTTATTTCCGTGATGCGCAGGCTGGCAGCTGCTAAGGTTCTGGACTCAGGCAGAGTTGAGATCAACCCCTAGCTTTTCTCTATACTGACTGTGGCCTTGGCCAAGTCACCGACCTCTCTCAGCCTCAATCTCCTTATCTGAAAACAGGGCTAGTGATAATATCCCATTCGGGATGGGAAGGATTAAGTGAGGGCTTGCACTGTATGAAGTGCTGTAATGGTGCCAGACACAGTAAGTGCTCAATAAAAGTGGGCTGTCACTAAGTTTAATAGTAATGGGGTTTTGTACTATTTATAATAAAAGTCCAGTTTGGATTTCTATTATGGAACTCTGGAATGCAGTTTCATTTCTTTCAGGTACATACAGTGACCCCTATGGGGCTACTACAATATTGGTAGGAAGCCTTGGGGGCTGTCTTAGACCATTCTCGCTACTATAACTGCATTCCTCAGACTGGGTGGCTGATACACACCAGGGTTTTATTTCTCACAGTTCTAGAGACTGAGTGTATGTGTGTGGGGGGGGGGGACGGGGGTTCAAGCTCAAGGCCTGCAGACTCAGTCTCTAGTGAGGTCCCCTCCTGGTTCACAGAACGTGCTTCTAGCTTTAAGCTCACATGGGCGCGGGGCCAGGGCTGCCTCTCAGGCCTCATTTGTTAGGGCGCTGAGCCCATTCATGAGAGCTCTGCCCTGCTGACCTAATCACCTCCCATAGACCCCCACCTCCAAATGCATCACGATGGGGCTGAGATTCAACGTGTGAACTAGGGAGGACACAATATCCAGCTCCTATCAGGTCACTGGGTAATGACGATGTGTAGTTCTGGCTCATCCCTATATCCTAGAAAGTGCTTCTCAAGGACTTAAAGAGTTCCTGCTACACAGTCCCCAAGAGCCATTAGGATGCTTATTTGCTGACCAAGGTTTTTTTTCTGAGCAGCAGGGCCAAGGTCCAGGTCTGGCTCAGAGTCGTCATTGGCCAGGAATGAAAGGCACAGATATTCACTCCGTGAAATGTCCCAGCTCACCCCCCCACCCCCCCCCCCCCCACCCCCAGTTCACCACACACCCACATCCCAGCTTCCCTGGGTCTCCACCTTCTCCCTAAACAGCCTGTGAACTTGAATGTCTCTGGCCTTTGCTCCTACTGTGCCCTCCGCCTGCGATGCCCTCTCCCTTCTCCCTTCTGGGTAAAATGCCCTCATCCTCCCAGACTTCCACTGTGGTTAGCGCTTTCTTATTTCTTCATTGGGTCATATTACCGGGAAGGTGCACATCCCTCTGGTATCTATTTGGGCCCTTCCATGGGTCTAATTAAACTCTGAGTGCAAAGCCTGGCAAAGGAGAAACACTCAACAACGGTCATTCATTCATTCAACAAATGCTGATCAGGCCCAACACTAAGGACAAGAGAATGGTAGTGAATAAGACATACCTTTGCCCTCAGGCAGCTTATAAAGGTCTAGTGGGGAAAACAGACATTAAAGAAACACACACACAAGCAGATATACAATTACACACAGTGATGAACAACGTAAGGAAATAAACAGGAATGGTGCTAGAGCACCTTGGACCTATGGCTGCTTTTAGACAGGAGGTCAGCTAAGCCTTCAAAGGAGTGGCATTAGGTGGGTGCAGGAAGGCTCAGGAGGGTGCCTGGGGTGGGGATGGTGCTCCAGGCAGAAGGCACAGTATATGTAAGTGCTCGGAGACAGGAAGGAGCGTTGTGTGCCGTCTAAGATAATGAGTGTGGTAGGAGAGGGGGTTAGGGCGGTGTGAGGATTTGAGGTTTTATCTCCTGAGAACCAGGTAGCCATGGGAGGGCTTTAGGTAGAGTTGTGACCTGGTTGGTTTCCATCAGCAGGAGGGGAGGTACTGCAGTGGTCCAAGCCCAACATGGCACAGGAGGTGGTGTGGGGGAGGGGAGGTGGGCAAGGATGGGCTGTGGAAGGGAGACTGAGGTTCTGGATGTGAGAGTTGAAGGAGTTGGAGGGTCAAAGTGGATTCCTGGAGGTTTCCGGTGGAGGGGACGGAAGGGTACAAGAGAAGAATGAGGAAGGGGAGAGGGTCTGTGTCTTCAAGAAGTGGATCTTAAAGCTGTAACTGATGATGGGCAAGGAGAGCAGAATGACTGGGCAGAGCTTGCAAGGGAACGGCGCCATTGTCCCTTTAAATAAGAGCGTCAACAGCAGGATGAGGGGAAATAGAATTTGTTTGAGACTCACACATATGAAGAATGGGAACTGGTTAAATACATTAGGGGGCCTCTCTAAACAGACTACTGTGCAACCTTATAAAGGAACAAAGAAACTCGACAGGGATGGATAAGGAACTGTCTCCGAGATAACACTGTGAAAAAGCAAGGCACAGCCAGCGGGCATTGTATGCAACCATTTGTATTAGAATGGGGGAAATATACAAATAGAAATATAAAAGTATATGATGTAAGTGTAATTTCCTCTTGAATGTAAATCAACTGTCTCTGGGAAGCACACAAGAAACTGAGAACATTGGTTGCCTCAAGGAAGGAGAACAGAAATAGGAGACTTTTCACTCTATATACCCTTTTGCGCCTTTTGGGTTTTCAATCATGAAAATGAACGAACTATTGAACAATTAATAATCGTTAAATAATATATTCCAGCTTATTTAACCAGCTGTTACACGAAATGTGTAGATCTGAAGAGCTACTGTCAGGAAGGGCTTCTGCTAACTCCAAGCTTCCCCTCGCTCCCTCCCCCACCCGCCCCACCCACCCCACCCCCTCCCCCCTCCCCACCCTGGGGAGGGGGCAGTGAGCTGGGCAAAACCCCTGCCTCTTCGTCTTCCTATCTTACAAACCAGGTGTAAAGTAAGACTAAGGCATCAGTTGCAGGTTTCTATAATTTTGACTGTTGCTATTAAAATTGATTTTTTTTTCTTTGAAATCACCTAATATACAGAAAACACATGGTCAGTTCCACAGCAGCAAATAGCCTAAACCAACCTACTCTGAGGTCAGAATTCCAAGCCCCAAATTATCGGCTGCCAACAGTTCCACGTGTCCGCATGGGGGGCAGTCCCCCTTGTGCCTGGTGAACCCAGGGAGGATCCAGCTGCTGGGGAGGGACAGCCAGAAGGAGCTCCTCGAATTCTGCACATGGGAGGTCGGCAATGGGCCCCTCTGCACAGGGCCAGGCATGAGATGGAGGGGAGAAATGTGGGACATGATTTGCAGGACCGAGTGCTAAATGATAAGGGGCGTCGGTGTCAGCTCAGAAAGTACAGAGATTTCAGCAGAGCCTTCAACCAGGTGCAGGGCCCTTCTGAGGAGGGTCTGGTGTGACTGCACAGGTCACACACCCAGGAAGCAGGCCCTGCAACTGCCCTGCAGGGGAGGCAATCCCGATGAGGTTGAGGTTGAGAGAGACACCTAAGGTCACAGGGCAACTTAGTGGAGGCACCAGGAGTTGAACCCAGGTATCGATAGCCCATGCTTCCTGCACAACACTGCACCCTAACAATAGCAACAGCCAGCCTGGGCGCTCCCTCCACTCTGGACCCTGTTCCAGGTATTACCCACAGATACTGCTAATGCACACAACCACCTGCTATGGGTTACTATTGCCCCCATTTACAGACAAGCACCTAGAAATTCAAGAACTTTTCCAAGGATGCACCGCTAGTGGGTGACAGAGCAAGGGCTCAGACCCAGGCCATCTCATCCCAAAGCCTACCCTCACCGCCATGCTTGCTGAAGAGAACTGGTTCAGGGGACTGCAATCAACCGGGCCAGCCAGAGTGGGTGGCCAGTCTTGGCAGCAGAAAAGGCCAGAAAGGGCTTTACTGTGACCAGCCTGGGACAACCCAGGGCGATCTGCATCACCATAGGCCTGCCATGCAGGCCCGGCACACACACTCTGATGTTCATAGCAGCAGGGCATCCCACCTACCTCCTCATCAATGGCCTCAGGCCCATGGGACAGCAGCTCTCAAGGAAAGGAGGTAGCAAATAACAGAAAATATTGAGAGATGCTTAAATGTGTCCTCCTTGTCCCAGCTTTTCTCCCGTGAGGACAGGCGGTGGCTAAGACCAGGGAAATATCCCCATCCCAGAGCCTCCTACAGGCAGCATTCCCATGCAGTGAGTACATGAGTCTGCCAACCCACAGCCCCCTGTGTGCCCTTGACAGGACGAGGGGACTCTGAGGGAGGTGAGGAGGAGGGGTGGCACCTGGCAGGCGGGGGCATAAAACTGGCATTTTGTGCATGTGCTAATGGGGAAAGAGAGTACTTTAGCAGGAGGCATGCTGGACTCCAGAAAAGCAAGAATTACGCTGACTTTAAATCCTCACTTCTCATCCCAGTTCCGTGGGAGCCCTGTGCTAAGTGCTTCACCACTGCATCCTCATACACGCTTCAGGAGGCAATCAGTTTTTGTTTTTGTTTTTTAAATGTTTTTATTGATCTCACAGAGGGAAGGAGAGGGAGAAAGAGATAGAAATGCCAATGATGAGAGAGAATCATTGATCAGCTGCCTCCTGCACGCCCCACTGTGGGGATCGAGCCCACATCCCAGACATGTGCCCTGATCGGGCATCCAACCATGACTTCTCGATTCATAGGTCAACCACTGAGCCATGCTGGTCGGGCAGGAGGCAACCATTTTTATTCCCATTTCATTGACAAGGATGCTGAAGGTCTGGATCCCCAGACAACAAGGGCCAGAGCTGGGATCCTCAGATAGGTGTGTCCACCTCAGGTGCCTGAGGGGGTAACCACTATGTTACTCCACTTGCCAAGGACCTGCACAAGTTTCTGTTTCTGCATCTGAAAATGAAGACTGAGCTGCTATGCCACGTGGACTTGTGCTAACACTGAAGGGACCGTGTGTAGAGCTCCTAGCACAGCAGCTGGTCCATAGTAAGTGCTCAAGAAATGAACCACGTACCAGCCCACCAGGCTGCAGGTCTGGCAAACCTCCCGTGTCTGGTGTGAATCCGGCTGTAGCAGATTGTGTGATTTGCTTTTATCTCAGACACCCAGAGCTTGGACCTTAAGATTCAGCACACCGATGGATGTAAATGAGATGCAAATCAACCTGTTCCCAGATAAACAGGAAATCGAGCATCTCTGACTGCTACTCTCTCCTCTCTCCTTTGGGAGACCAAGGGGATGGGCTCTCTCTGAAGTTGATCCAGTGCTCATGTCTGACTTACCGGTCAGCACCAGTTCTCCCGAGCAAATGAGGGCACCTCCAAGCACAGACACCACAGGGTGCTTTCAGGGGTCCCATTTTGGGGCCTCCTTCCCTCTCTGCGCACCTGCAGGAGCCAGGGCCTCACAAGCCTCGATCCAACCTGCTCAGAAGATGCGGTGAAATGTCCTCTTGCTCAGGACTGACTGGGAGCAGCTCTAAGTGGTAGGCCTATCAGAAGCATCTGCACAACAGAAATTCTGACAACCACAGGAGTGGGTAGAGCTCTGCTCAGTGTGCTGAAGTGCAGAGGGACAGCGTGCTCACCACTTGCAAATGCCTGCAGGTAACACACAACTAAGCCAGGTGGACGGCCCAAGGACGGTCAGCGGCCATGGCCTCTGGGGGTCTGGGAAGCAGTGGAACTGGGTGATGAGAGCACCTGCTCTGTCCCCAGCTGGCGGCCTCATGACGCAGGCGCTATAGGCCCAGAGAGCCTGATATTTCACATGAACCACAAATCTTGACTTTTAACATGACATTCTTGATTTCTGCTCTAATACCACTGAGCTTAACAAAAACTAGGGACTTTCTGACTCACGGCTTCCTGTTTACAGAGCCTTTAGTGTAAGCAGATCTCAACCCTTCCTGGGACCACGGGCCCTTTGAAACCGCACTGCATGTAAGTCCCCAAAAAAGCCCTGCTAAAGCCCTGGTGGGAGAAGGTATTTGCAGCTCATATAACTGCAAAGAACTGATGTTCATAATATTAAAACAGAAACACATAGGAAACCCTGTGAATCAATCCATAAGAAAAAATACAACTCAATAGGAAAATAGGTAATTTCTCAATCCGGAGGATCAGTGCACAGCATTTGTGTCTTTCTTATGTTATACACATGCACTTTACATACTCTTATTTGTATGTGTTTCATCTAATCTAATAAAAGAGTAATATGCAAATTAACCATCACTCCGAGACGCCTAAGCCACGTCCACCAGCTAATCAGAGTGACTGTATGCAAATGAACCCAGCCAAGATGGTGACTGGCAGCCATGGAGCTAGAGCAAACAAGAGGTTTCTGTCTGGAGGAAACTGCCTGCCTTGGCCAGCTGGGCCTCTGCTCAAGGCAACAAAGTTTCAATTATAGAAGATAAATAAACCCCAGAAACCTGATTCCAGCCAGCCTCGCTGAGATGTTGGGTCAATGGGAGCTGTGGGCAGCCTGAAAATGTCCCTCAGACCCTCACCCAGGCTGGCCACACCTCCATGGGGTGAGGGTTCCCACTGGGAGGCTTGGCTAGCCTGCAAACAGCCATCAGCCCTTCACCCAGGCTAGCCAGGCACGCCAGCAGGTGGACATCCCCTAAGGGGTTCCAGACTGCGAGAGGGCACAGACCAGGCTGAAGAACACCCCCTCCCCCCTGAGTGCACAAATTTTTGTTCACTGGGCCCCTGGTAATAAAATAAACACAAAAGGAAATCAGTCTTCCTTCTTTCTGCCATTTAAAAACATCTGATGAAATCCAGAACAATGAAAAACCATCCAGGCGCCCGGGCACAGGCAGAGGGCACGGGATTCCTTAGTGATCCTCTGCAGGAGACCTCACACTGTGCCTGCTCCACACTGGAGGTGGGCGATCATTTCCATTCTGCCAGGACAGTGATGTGAGAACCGAGCCAGCACCCCTAAGAGGAACTCTCCTTGCCTGCAGACCCCCCCCCCCAAAGCCAACCTCTGCTCCCTGCCCCCGCCCCCCTTTTGGAGCACCCAGATCCCAAGAACCACCCCCATTGTCTGCTCTAGGACAGCAGCTTTGACTAGCACCCCGATTGCTGGGTCCTCTGTACTCACCCCCCGCACCCCACAAAAGCTCCGTCGCTTGGAGAAGAAGGAAGTACAGAAACACCAGAAGGTAGCTGATTGCTTGTGTTACAAAGAGTAATCCTGCTTTTTAAACCTTAGGAGGATAATGATCTGTTTTTGGTGTATTAACACTTAATTGTTTAAGTGAGGAAATAAAAATCAACTTCAAAACGGGGGAGCCTGGAAACAGAACCGACATCCTGGAGCGCAGTGCTCGTGGCAGAAGACGAGGCCATGTGGCTTGGGGAAGCCACTTTTCCCTCGGGGCTTCAGGGGCCCATCTGTTTGGTGGAGGAGTTGGGCTTCCAGAAGGTGTCAAGTCGGCTCCAGCCCTGACATCCCACCAGCTTGATTCTTTCCCTTCTGGAATTGTAACAGACAAGAAGCGTCCTCCCATCACAGCCAGCGCCTGGCACATGGCAGATGCTGGACTAATAAACTTGTTGCCTTGTACTATCCCTGTCCCTCTCCCTCACGGGACCCGCCATAGACACGAGCCTGCAGCTGGCCCTTACTATTGCGTTCCTCAACTACAAAATGGGGAGAATCTGGGAGATGGGGAGTGTAAGGCCACATTTCACATAAAGTCTGTGAAAGCCTGAGCCCAGTGCCTAGCACCAGCTGGGCTACATCTTTCCTCGATTTTCACTGGTCACTTGAAATAGCGCCCCTGCCCTGGCTGGTCTTTCCCTCCCCCAGCAGACACAGAGCAGTTGCTCCATCCCAACACCGACCTGGTCCCAGGGGCTGGCCAGGCTGTGGGGCAGGCAGGCAGGCACTGGTGCAGATGGAGTGCTAGGCCTCTCCACCCCATGGAGCCTCGGAGAGCCTCCATTGTTAGATACCGTCCTCAGGATGACGGGCCCCATCACCTAGACAGCTAACTCCACATCTCCCTCCGCTGGGCCAAAGCCACAGATGTCAAGTCAGAAGTGAGGGCAATTCTGATGCAGGGGGATTCTGTTAAGGTGCTGGCTGTTCTGGAAGGTCAGAAGTGGGAGCTGGGAAAGGCCAGACAGGGAAGAGAGGAAGGGGGAGGAAAGGGGGTAAAGAGATGGATGAAAGAAAAGGAAGGGGTAGAGAGCTGGAGCATAGAAAGGGGAAACGATTTCAGGTCCCGGTGCGGGAGCTAGGATACATTTTGTATCAGCAGCTTGCGTAGGCCTGGGTCAGGAGGCTGGGGTCAAGCTGTGAACCCATGCTGACCTCCCCATGGCTGGGCCACCCACTGAGTATCTCATTCCCAGGGAGATAGACACTATCTCCTGGGGCACAGCCTGCTGAAGGCTTGGGCCAGGGCTCTCGACTGGGATGGTAAAGAAAGGCAGCTGCTTCCTGTCCCGAAGCTCTCAGCTCCTCTGGTGCCCGCCCCTCCCCCCCTCCCCCCACAGGCCTGGGGTGGTAACTGGGATCACTGTCCTGGGGCGAGGGGGAAGGAGGGGGGCACTTCTCTGTCCCTTGAGGTTTCCTTACATCCCATCCAGATCTCTGTAAACAGTCTCTTTCTTAAGCTCTCCAACTGGAGTGAGCTGGGACCCATCAGAACAAATGCCTAGTGTCCAATCTTCCTTGGGCCCGCCTCCAGGTTGTCTCATTTCCAGGTAAGGAAACTGGAGCCCAGAAGCTCAGAGGGGCAGTGACTATGCGAGATTTCCTCTCACATCTTTACAATCCTCGGGTTTCAGGGAGAGAGAGAGAGAGAGAGAGAGAGAGAGAGAGAGAGAGAGTGAGAGTGTTGATTCATAACGATTCATGACCGTGGCCCAAGCCGGAAGTCAGGAAGCCCCAAAGTTAACACTGTCACCATCGACCTGGGTTCTCCCTCAGCTGGAACCTCAGAGGCAGTGGGAGCCTTCCTCATCCTCCCCCATCCCCCAGTCAATCCCTCCCATTGAAATGTCTCTACCAAACCTTCCCTTTCACCTGTCAGTCAGGCTGTCCCTCAGTCCCTCCTGCCAGGCCATTGCCTGTCTCCTTCCTCTATAGCCTCACTATATATAGTTTGCGAGATCTTTCTAGAATGCCAACTGATGGTGACACTTCTTCCTGGGGCCTGTCTCTGCCTCCTCACTGCCTGTGGGATGAAGTCCAAACTCCTCGGCATTAAAACCCTTCCCAGCCTCTCTGGCCACCCCCAGCCACCTGCTCACCAGCCCTTCACTGCGGCCAGGACTTTGCAGTTAATCGCGTGTCCTGCTCTTTCCCACCTCTGAGCCTTTGCATAGATTTCCTTCTTCTCCTGGAGTGCCCTTCTGAGTCCTCTGTTCTTATAAACTATCTTTCCAGATCAAGCTGAAGCATGATAAAGGGAGAGTGTTTCGCTCCCCTCCACTACTACTTCGTCTGCCTCAGCACACTTCTCTCCCACTGTGTCCTCCCACTTCCACCCCCACCTCTACCCCCCAAATCTTTATCTCTGTCTCTGCGGCCTCAACCCGCTCAGGGAGCAACCTGTGGCAATGAATCCAAAGCAGACCATGGCTTTCTTTCCTGACGTGCTCACTCTCTTGTGCCTTTCTTCCTTGCTGCCCATGAACTTCTGAGGGCAGGGGCGTATTATCACCCTCTACATTGCCAGGTCTGAGGTCAGGGGCTGGTGCCCAGCAGTGCTCAGGGCATCTTGCTGCTGAGCAGCTGGGATGGATGATTCCTGAATGAGAAGCCCTGGGACCTGAGGCTGCTGTGTGGCCTGGGGCAAGTCTCTGACCTTCTCTGTGCTCATTTTCTTTCCCTTAGGTCTGAGTAACAAGGTCTGCCACTTGCTCATAAACATTTAACTATCCCTTTCCGCCCTTTCTTCGGAGCCCTAGCCCTCTTTCAGGTTCTAACGCACTTTATATTTTATGTTTATCCCGAGCCTCCTTTTAAATTCTCCTCTGTAAGTCTTTCTGCAGTTGATTTATTTATGCTCAGAGGAGAGCCTGGGAGCCTGCACGCATGCCCATGTGAGTTCTCGCAGCCATAAAGGATGCTGGCTCGTACACAGGCGTGATGGGCTCCGGGAACACACAGGCCTTCTAGGTACCCACAGGACAAGGACTCTGAGCCCTCTGGAAACCCAGCTTGGGGATCCTGGACAGAATCCCACCTTTGCACAGGGTCATCGAGGAGGGTTTGGGGCAACGCACATCACTGATTCACTTTTCGCTGGCCTCCTACCTGCCAATGAACGCGACGCCCCTCCCCAGGCAGAAGTACTCCAGAAGCATGCTGTGTGAAATATTGCACTGGTGGAAGGCAGCCCCTGGGAAGACTTGGCCTCCCCTGTCGCCTCATTATGGCAAGCTTTCCCACACACACTGCCTCCGATGCACGGAGCCCAGGAACCCCGGACGCCATCTGCTTACAGTAACATGACTTATGATTTTTGGTTATGATTATGATTTCTTTTTTTCCCTTTCTCCCTCTCTTTAATTTTTTGCAAAGCATCTGATCTAACGGGGGTAATGTGCTAGCCAGAGGAACTGTGTGGGCTGTAAAAATGCAGTCACGGGAAAAAACGCTGCTAATGGCCTCTGGTGACAGCTTCGGAGACCAGCTCTCAGGGCTGTGACGGGCTTCTCTGAACAGGCCTCATGTTCCTGCCAGTGCCCGAAAGAGACCCGGCTGGGACCAGCCCTCCATGCCTGGGCCTCCCTTTCAGGCTGTCTCCGCCTAGCAGAGGGCCCTTAGAGCTGAAAGGCAGTCCCCGCCATGCCTCCCATCACTCCAGCCCCCATCTGGCCCACACTGTCAGTGATGGAGGGGCAGGGACCCTAGACTGAGGGGGCCAACAGCCCCTCGCCGAGCTCCTTGGCTGCAGTAGGTACCCAGCATTGCTGCCAGGGCTTTCAATCCCTTCCTTCAATTCTAAGGTTCACAACCCGACAGAGGTATTTACTGCGGGATAATGGAGCCCCACTGGGTGGCAGCCAGGACACCTGGGGTTAGGGATTTGCTGCATGACTGAGCAAGACCTTTTTTTTCCCCTTTGCTTCTCTATGAAATGAGGCAGTAGGACAAGAGCTGAGAGAATTCCGGGTGAGCAGGGCGGGCAGCGGACGAAGCCTGTTTTCTCTTCACTGGATTGGGAGCTCCAAGAGGACAGGCATCTCTTACCTGCTTTGTGCCCAACACCTGAGGTCACCTGGCACCTGTCACTCAAACAAAGATTTAATGAATGAATATTGCACAGCAGCCAGCTGATGCCCTGAAGGTTCAGGGGCAGAAGTTCGAGAAGGAACTTAGTGCAACTCAGAGCCCCAGCTCAGAGATAAAAGCTTGAGGCAGAAGCAACCCTACAATTAGCGAGGAAGGGCTGGATAGAGGCCCTTTCCGTGGGTCTGGGGTAGGCCCCACACTATGCCCGACCTTGAGATCTCCTAGACCATGTGGGCATTTCCTGGACTACCTGCAGATAAATATGCCGTACCTTCCTCCGCCCGCAGGCAGGGAGCTCCGGGGACCATGAGGCCCGGCAGCCAGTTTGCAATTTTTACAAACCACAGAATGATAGTGGGTGCTGCCTCATCATTGCATTCCAAGAAACAATCTGGTCTTCGTAACAATCACTTTCTCGTGACTTCGAGAGTCTGCAGGTGAGACACCATCATTTAACGTGCTGCAACAGGAAAACGCTTATGAGAGGACAGTGAGGGATAGAGCAGACGGCAAAATGGTACATTCATTCTGGCGACTCCTATTTCATAGTCTACCTACCCTGGAAGGGAATTGGCCGACATAAAAACTGTTTTACGGGCAGTTCTTTCCCACCGCATTCTTCAGTATTACTGCTGCCCTGTGTTCTTGCTTTCGTTTTTAAATTGTGTTTTGGACCTGCCATAACAACCTTTCAGGCGCCTTTGCAAACTCGGAAAGTAACTTTTGGGGAAGAGGAAAAAGGGGGCAGATAGACAAGCAACAAAGTAAGCAAGTGAATAAATCCATCAGCTGGACTCCTCCACACCCCATTTGCATCTGGTGAGCTGGGGGTGAGGTTAAGGTTCCCTCGGGGAGAGTCAGGGAGCTGGCGGCTACATCCCTGCCAGGCTCTGCAGGTGTCACGGTGCTGGGCACAGGGCAGGGACCTCTGTGGGGCAAGCCCTGTTAGTGATGACTTACCTATGTCAGAGGGACAGTCAGTGTGAAGGGAGGGCCCTGCCTAATTGCTTGTCACTTTATAATCCTGTTAAATACTAAAGAAATCTCCCACCGTAATGCCCAAACTATTCTAATGGCTCAGAGAGAGGAGGAGATGCCCCCCACCCTCGCAGTACAAAATCATATTCCCGCAGAGGTGCCTTCTGGAAGGGGATGGTGTGGCCCTTCACCCAGGGATTCGCAAGCTCGGTCCAGCATCTCCAAGGCGGAGACTTGCCCCTGGGGGAGAAGTGGAGTGGCCCAGGACAGCAGGGAAGTGTCCTCTGTGAACAGACAACCTGGGACCAAATCCTAGCTCCCACAAGTCAGGGAATCTCTCTGAGCCTCAGTGTCCTCATGTGTAAAATGGGGCTGCTAAGTCCCTGGCCTGACCACCTCGCGGGGTCTTTGGGAGGCTATGGAACAGGAGCGTGGGTGTGAACGGGCTTTGGCGGTGGTTAAACCCTGTGTGTTGTTTGTTCCTGTGTGATTGGCAGACTCAGCTCAGAAAAATCGCAGTGTTTGTGCCAGGCCGATGCACATGGCCCCGGGTTCCAGCTCGTCTCCCTCCGCTGGGGAGGTGTCCTGGCAAAGGCTGCCGGCAATCTGGGCTGGAGGAGAGAAGCAGAGGCTTTCTGGGGGGAAGGACTGCTCATCAATCATCACAAATAAACAACAACAATGTCCCTTCGAGCACGCCTGCTGTGCCACGCACTTGACATCCAATATCTTTTCTAATCCTTACAACCCTATGACAAAGGAACTGTGCTTTTGCAGATGGGGACACTGAGGTATAGAGTGATTACATCACTAGCTTAGAACTTTGCCCCAGAGGCAAGTCTCGGCCTTGAGATGCTGGGTGAGCTCTGGAATCCCTGGTGAGGCAACACACCCTCCCCTTCCAGTCTTGAAGGTACCTCTGCAGGTCACACCAGAGCTGGGATGTGATTCCAGGACAGTCTGACTCTGGAGGTCACACACTCCACCACTAGGCAAATGGCTTCTCTGTTTTGGCAGCCGCCCTGGTGACCAGCAGCGGGGAGGACACAGGTGTTGCTCTGTCTCTCTGAGGAGAAAACCAAGATCAAAGTGGCTGTGGGGCAGA